>OX352772.1:144012076-144167076 GCA_947095535.1 Poecilobothrus nobilitatus
CACAAAAAATTTTTTTAAAAAACAACCACTCAATACGACAATTGAACTGAATGTGAAATTTATGATCTAGTCCAAGTTGGTTACGCAGCTGTTCTCTATATTCTTCATTTGCAAATTATATGCTATAAAAAATTATATCCGCAGGAAAAAAAATATATTTTCTACTACCTGCTAAAATGAATTAATTACCATTTGCAATTCTGCTGAATGTCGTCGGTGAACATTCAACAATAATTTTACTTTGATCAGCATCCATTTTGCCTTTATTTTTTTAATTTTAATCCTCTGAATTTTATCACCACAAAAAATTTTTTTAAAAAACAACCACTCAATACGACAATTGAACTGAATGGGCCTTTCTACACGAGTAGTGTCCTCTTTCGTTTCGTGACTACTTTCCTCTTTTTTTTATTTCCATACTGTTCCTCTCGATAGTCGTTACTTTTATATGTGTGTGTAAATATTTCATTTTAAAACAAAATTTGTTGCGAGAGGTAGATAATAAATATAAAAAAAAAGCACGCATAAAACAAATAAATTTTTTTTTGTATTTAAGTAACATAAGATTTTTTTGCCTGTAATTTTTAAATAATATATATTATATATGAATGTACCTAGAAATAGAATAAACTGTACTGTGCACATAATTTCCTTTTGTCAATAGAATATATTTTAATAATTTTATCAAGTGAAAGATCGAAAATCACTTTACTTTTTTAAAAATTTGTTGCGACCGTTTCAAAAACTTTTTTCTTTAATTTTCCAAACGAGAATGAAACGTATGTACACATAAAATTTTTTTGACCCTCATAAAAATTTTTATTTGAGTTTTTGTTTGTGTTAGTGGACTAAATTTTTAAACTCTAAAATTTTGGTTTAAAAAATTACTCCTAAAAATCCCCACCACAAATTTAGTTTATAGGCAAGAGGGTATGAAACGAAGGTAAAAGTAAAAAATGACGAAAGAGGACACTACCCGTGTGGAAAGGCCCAATGTGAAATTTATTTATAAAAACATTAAACATCTAAAATGCGTTTCGTTTCTTACTCGTTTCAAAATGGCCGGAGTAGCCTTACAACAGTAAATACTTAAACTTAAAATGGCCCTAGTAGCCATTTTAAAACGAGTAAGAAACGAAAGTTTTCACTTCGGGAGCAAAGTTAACTTAAATATTACAAAGTTACAAAGGTCAAACGGTTAAAGTCTTATAAAGTGTCATTAGTATATTATTATTTCAAATTTTTATATTAAATTTACATATTGAAATACTTATAAACGAAATCGTTTAATTGAAGTATACTTAAAATAAAATTTTTTTTAAGACCCCATTGTTTGTTTGTAATAAATACATGTTACAAAAGATAAAATTTTCCTTGCTAAAACTTTATAAAAACTTTATAGGGGAAGTGTGTCACGTGATCAAAAATTTAGTCAGAGAAATAGTCACTCTCAGTACGCAGACGGTTTTCGGAATATTTTTTATTGTTTTCTCTTTTAATGTCAATTGCATTAACTAGTGGTTGTTTTTCATTTGTATAGGGTTTTCCAATTTGAGTGATACGATTTCTTTAAAAAAAAAAAACACACTAATTGTTAAGGAAATTCAAAAGTATTTTATTTAATGTTATTTAATTAATTCTAAACGTAAATGTCATCATTTTTAGTAATTTTTATATGTAAATGCAAAATTTTAAACATTGAAATAAATTATAAATATATTATATGTTTATTTTATCATTTAAAAAAGTTGAAATTAATTAATTTACGTTTTCAATATAAAGATGTCAATAATTTTTTATTTTATTTATATTTGAATGATCTGGACTCCCTAAAAATTGTTTGTACAACCCTTTCATTTTTATCATATAAAAATTTCCTTTTTGAATGTTAGATAAATTGTACAATGGCAATTCTTTTCATATATGTATATACTAAAGATTATAAGAATGTATTAAATTTCAAAATGCCAGTCGTCCATTATATTCATAGTTTTTATTGTTTTGAGATTTGGAGCCTAGATTTACTTTCATTTTTAATTTCCAGGAACAAGTTTTACTTAACCAAAATTAAAAAAGTATTCCAAGACCGTAATTCTCTTCTCCATTTAAAAAAGTTTAAATTAATTTTTTTGCATATTCAATATAAAACTGTCAAAATTTTAATTTTTTGTATAAAATTAAAATTTTGCCTTTATATATAAAAATTACTAAAAATTTTGCCATTTAAAAGATGATCATCATAAAGATGTCAATAAATTAAAATTTTTCAAGGTCGGGGGCTGCCGCCTCCAAACCCCCACTAACAATTTAAGAAATTATCTTTTTAATTCGGCAAGTAAATGCATACGGCAAGCATGAATTTATACATATATTTTTTTTTTATCCTGTTACCCCCTGGGGGAGCATAGGGATTCCACAAAGCTTCTATATCGCACTCGATTGTGGGCCAAATGTTTGATTTCTGCCCATGTTTTACCGCTATTATCAATTTCCTTAGCCTTCTCCATGTTATTTTAGGTTTACCAACACTTCTTTTTCCCTGTGGCTTTCAGTCGAGCGCCTGGCGTGCAATGTTCTCTGGCGCTTTCCGAAGTGTGTGACTTATCCATCTCCATTTCTTTTACTTGATTTGGCAGAGTATGGTTTCTTGTCTAGAGATAGTTAGTAGGTCCTCATTTGATATTCTTCTAGGCCATCTTATATTTTGAATTGTTCGGAGGCATTTATTTTCAAATAATTGTAATTTATTTGTTGAAGAGTTTTTGATTAACCAGGTTTCACTGCCGTAGAGTAGAATCGATTTCACACAGGCTTCATATATCCTTATTTGGCTTCACATATCCTTATATTCGTGCCTTTGGTTAACTGTGGTGATCTCCAGAATGACCAAAGTTTCCCGAATGCCATCTTTGCTAATTTTGTTCGATTCTCAATGTCTTCTTCTGCTCCTCCGTTTGCGGTAAGAATACTGCCAAGATAGTTGAAACTTATCACATCCTCTATGTATGTGTTGTTTATTGCTAGTGGATTGGAATTGTTTGCATTCAATCTTAGGGACTTTGTTTTTGCAATATTTATATTGAGTCCTACTTTATGTGCTTTTAGGGAATTGGTGTATTAGTGATTCTTCCAATACGTCGTCGAGAACGATGTTGAACAGGATTGGGGAAAGTGGACATCCTTGTTTGACTCCAGCCTTGAGGCTTATCGGATCGCTAAGGTTTCCATTGTGGAGAACCCTGGACTCGGCGTTGGTATACATATTTTGGATGATGATTTTAGGTGGTATATTCCTTCTTCTGAGGGCCTTCCAGATGGCCCTGTGTTTTATTTTATCGAATGCTCTTTCAAAGTACACGAATGTTATGTAGAGTGGTGATTTCCATTCTGCTGATTGTTCGATTATCAGACGCAGAGTATTTGAGTGATCTGTATAGCTGCGCTGCTTTCTAAAACCTGCTTGTTGCTCACGAAGGGTGTCCTCTATTCGTTCTTCAATTCTGGAGTGTATTATTAGAGCCAGTAATTTATTTAGTGTGTTTAGGACTGTAATATCACGCCAATTTTTGCATTCTTGGAAATTTCCCTTTTTTGGAAGTTTTATTATGATTCCTGTTTTCCAGTTTTCCGGTATGACTTCATTGTTCCAAATTTCTTCCAAGATAGGCTGAAGAACTTCTGCTACATATCCTGTGTTTGCTTGGAGAAGTTCTGAAGGATGCCATCTATACCCGGCGCTTTGTTGCTTTTCAGCCTTGAAAGTGCAGCTATAATTTCTCTGTTTGATGGTGCATTTACAGTAATTCGGCTTCTTGTGTCTGCAGTAGGGGAACTTTCTTCTTCATCGCTTTCATTACTATCTCCATTATCTTCGTTGTTTGTTTCTTCGAAATGTTCTTTCCATCTCTGGATTTGCTCTGCGGTTGAAGTGAGTATTTGTCCATTCTTATTTCTAATTGGACGATTTTTCATTAAGGTCTGTTTTGTGAGAATTCTTACTTTGTTGTAGAGGGATCGCATATTATTTTGGTTTGCTGCTCTTTGTGCATCAGCTGCAATATTGTTGAAGAATTTCCTTTTTGTCTCTTCTGGCACTTTTCTTTACTTCTTTCGCTTTCAGGTTATATTGGTTGTTAACTTCATCCGATTGGGTTAGTAATAGTTTTTCTCTAAGTTTCCTTCTTTGCTGAATTAGGGTCCAGGTTTCATCGGATATCCACTCTTTCTTATTAGGTATTGTTTTACCTAAGACTTCTTCACCAACTTGAAGTAAGATTGACTGTAAATTGTCTGTATAAATTTGCTGATTCTGCAGCTTTGTTACAAATTCTCTTTTAAAAAACGAAAATGTAACTAACAATACTAAGGCCGTGACGTTACATCGATTCTATTGAATGAAGAATTTTCCAATTTGAGTGATATGATTTCTAAGTGACGTTTCGGCCATTTGTTGTATGCCATGATCTATAATTTTTTATACCCTACACTTTAAGTATAGGGTATATTAATTTTGGTATAGTGTTTGTAACCACCAAAAGGAAGCGAGTTAGGTATAGACATGTATATATATTCTGAATCAGGATCACTTCCTGAGTCGATTTAGCGATGTCCGTCCGTCCGTCCGTACGCACGATAACTCAAAAAATAATTATGCTTTCTTATACTGTAGGTTAACAATGACTAAGGTAAGGCGATGATTGTAAATGGGCGAAATCGCACCATGCGTTCTGGTACCTCCCATACAACTCCCAAAACCGAACAAGCTTATCTTCGAAATTAATAAAGATAGAAACTGCAAATTTGATACGAGGGTGTTGTTTCCTGAATCCCTGATTTGTCTAAAACTTGATATGAATTGGAGGGGTTGTTCGGGTACCTGCCATACAACTCCCAAAACTGAACAAGCATATATGTCTTCGAAATTAATAAAGATAAAAACTGCAAATTTGATACGAGGCCGTTGTTTCCTGAATACCTGATTTGCTTAAAATTTCAGATGAATTGGAATGGTTGTTCGGGTATCTCCCACACAACTCCCAAGACCGAACAAGCATGTCTTCGAAATTAAAAAATATAAAAACTTGAAATTTGATATAAGAGTATTCTAGCCTGTTCTGAAGATGTCTCTAAAATTTGAGATGAATATGGGTGGTGGTCCGGGTGCCTTCACACACTTCCCAAGACCTAGCAAGCATATCTTCGAATTTAATAAAGATAGAAACCTGAAATTTTGTACAAAGGTTGTAAAAGCATTTATTTTTTTTAGCTTATATTAAATACCTAACTAAAATAACTTATGGATTTTTAATTTAATTTGAATTTTTTAGGTGTAGGGTATAAATAAGTCGGTTGCATCGACTTACTGTTACATTTACTTGTTTTTCATTGTATTCAGTAATGTTTACAATTTCATCATGGAGAGATATTTACAAATTATTCAATTTCAACGTTTACAAATTATTTAATTTTTTTAAGAAAAACATCTTCCCCTATGAGGCTCACTTTCATCTGAGTGGTGCGGTAAATAAACAAAACTTTGTAACCCTCCAATTTTTTTAAATTTCTTATCGCATCTATCTTGCTACTGTCAAAATAAAATGAGTAAGTTTTTGCAAATAACCTCAAAATTTAAAAGCTATTATTAAAATAAAAATTAAAAAATTTATTATTAAAATTAAATATTAAATATGTTATAAAATTTGTAAGTAAATTTTTTTAATTTTAAGTTTTTATATATTAAATTTTGTTAAGAAAATATGAAATATATATAAAAATTAAGAGTTGGAGTTGCTTTTTTGCGTTTGTAGGAAAATGAAATTTTAAATAGAATTTTTCAGTGCAATTTTGAACAAAAAAGAATGGAGGTTCCGATTTTTATGTAAGTAAATTTTCAAATTTTTGTTACAGTAATCAAACAAAATAAAATAATAAAAAACATTTTAAAAAGCAGCTTTTTTTGAACTAAAAAGTAGAAAATAAATTTTTTATTGCGAATTTTTCTGAAATTTTCTAAATTATATTGCGATGGAAGTTTCTTTAAAAAATATCAACATAGCATTTATATATGTATGTACTATAAAGCCCTTGAAATGAACATAAAAGCTGAAGGCAATATTTTCAAAATTTAAGTTTATAGTTATACAATCAATGCCTTCAGCTTTTATTTTAATTTCACTGGCTTTGTAGCACATACATATGTATATAAATGCTAAATAAATGCTATATTGGTATCATGTATAAATGCTATATAAAATTACGGAATGAGAATTTGTTCAAAAAAAAAAAAATATTAACAAAATACTATTGCTAAATGCTAATTGCAATCGTATTATAACATAACATTATACAATCGTATTATAAAATCATCGAATTCTAATGTACTTACATCGTATGTAAACAAAAAATCAATTACTCTTTTTAACATAAATACCTACACAAATACATCTAATACAATGCAACAAACAAAAATTTTAAAATGATTGCCGTTTCATTGTTTATGTTTCACAAAAAAGAAAAATCTATAAACTAAATGTATAAAATTATATATTATACCTATGCTGTTTTGTTAAAAGGCTATATTATTAAAAGCTATATTTAATTAAAAGGCAACATCCAAGGAAATACATGTCAAGGCAAATTTCATATATTTATTTTACTCTGTAATTATTCTGCTAAAAAATCTGTAATATCTTTCTGAAAATTTTATTTTGCTAATTTAGTTAACTTCTTTACTGTTTTTTGGTGTTATTATTTTAGAATCATATATTGTCACTGGAATCTAAACTGTGTCGAAAAGTTCAAGTCTCTAGCTCAACGGGAAGTGTGTCTAAAATAGCTTGCAAGATTCCGCGATTCTTTTAACCACGAGTAAGTTCAAAAAGAACTGTTAATAATAATTAATAATAAATAATTTTGAAGAATGAAAATTTTGAAGAATTTTGAAGAATAAAAAAGAGCAGTCAAAAATAATATGTCCACTTTTTTAATGCAATGTTTTTCTCTTTCTTTGGGGCCCTTCAAATTAAAAGAAATTGTGAGAGAAGTTTTTTTTTACTTGCATTATCTATATATGTATGTATGTATAATATATGTGTATACATATAATTTCTGATATGTTTAATTCTGTCTTTAAGGACGATAAATCGCCGATAATTTTTCCATGAAAAACAGCCTTAAAACATTAGAAATATTTTACCATTTATTTCAATATTTAATTGTTTCTATACGTAAATTTCAACATTTTTAGTAATTTATGTGAATGCAAAATTTGAAGGTTATAACAAAAATTAATGTCGTTTTCTTTTCTGAAAAAAGTTTTGAGCAAAACTAGCACAGGGCAATATTTTTTTTAAAAACTTGACCTGAAAATATTGACGGGCAATAAAATGAGTTTTGCACTCTCCAGAATGTAGAAACATAAGTTTAAAAATTTTTAAATATGTTAAATATAATTTGTAGATAGAAAATGTCTGGAAGCGCGGCAATTTTGCATGCCATCAATTTGACGTTTGTTTGAATTATAAAGACGGGTGGTTGACTTAGAACAAATTTTTTTTTATCAAATATTTTAGAAAAATCAAAGTATTTCCACCTAATGTCAAAAATAGCGTAATTTTTTTTTATTACCGGCATATGACATTTTTGAAATTCTCAAAATTCATATGTTAGCCAGCTTTGAACCCATTTTCAATGGAATATTGGTTTAACTGCAGCTGTTTAGTGTATTGCTTTGGTTTTATTAAAAAATTTTAAATCAAATACTTTAAAAATGAAAAGGTAAGTTTTGATTTATTTGAAGAGATAAAATTTTATATTTTATTTTATTTTAAATCATAGCAAGACCGCTTACATTTGTTACTGGACTGTGAAAAAATTAGAGGAACTCATTGCGATTTTAGGGCCTAAGTTTCCTCGTACCTTACAATCAAAGAAGATAGATTTATCGGAATTCCAAGGTTGGACTGTGGTAATTATCCCTATAATTAATTCTCTTAACTTTAAAAAATAATTCTATTTAATTTAAAAATAAACTTTTTTTTTAATTTAAGGTGAGATAGATGAAATTTGTCAAAAAAAAATGTAAAGAAGCAGCAAAACAAGTAAAGGGAACTGTTTTGGTTGAAGATGCATGTTCACAGAAGGACTGTACAAAAAGAAGCACTTCCAGCGATGGCGGCGCTAGTATCTAAAAATTTTAAGTAGACTATCTATTATTACTATATATTATCTATTATTTTAAAAAAGAAATCAGTTCAGCAAACTGAAAAAACATATGTTGCCCTTTATCTTTTCTATTGTAAAAAATTTTCAGGTCAAAACTGAAAAAAAGTGCAAAACTAGAAAAAACTGGTTTGACTTTTTTCAGTTCAGTTTTTCAGGTCAATATTGGTCAAACTTTTTTTTTCACAAAACAAAATGACATTAAAATTTTGACATTTATATATCGAAAACGTAAAAAACTTAATTTTAACTTCTTTATATGGAAAAATATACATATTTTACCATTTTTCATTACTTAAATGTTTCTAAATGTAAAGGCGGGTTTTCATGAGAAAAAAATATCCACGAAAAGGTTGGAGCATTGGCAAAATATACAAAAATGCCATGTGTGTTAACTGAAAAACTCTAAATTAACTGAATATCGCCTATAAATTCTTTAGAGAAGTATTTTATCAACGATACTTCTGAGTATGTATTTTTTCTCCCTCTTCCAATTGGTAGTACACTATATTTTTTTATCTTTCTAAAATTGCGATAATTCTCATTTTCGAAATTTCTCATAATAACCAGCCTTAACTGTCAACATTTTTAGAAATTCTTTGAAATTTCATGCTATTCAAAAGCGTATCGACATTATTTCTAGCATTATGCAAATCACAGAAATAATTTTGTTTATCGCCACTGTAATAGATAAACTAAAAAACGGTTTTCTTTACTTAAAAGTAAAATTACTAAAATATCAAGGAAGTTTTAAGTTTTATTAAAAATATGACATATTGAAACTAGTTTAGTAATTATCTATGTATATGTATTATAAATGCTATTTAAATACTATCTGGCTTTTTATATTTTAAGTCAAGTATTTTAAGTTAAATAAAATTAAAATAAAAAAAAAAATCAAATTTAGAGTAAGAATTTAAATTCAAAATAAAATTCTTGATTAGTTTATTAGAAGAGTGTAGTTCTTAAAAATATGTAGACAAACAGACAATATTATATACTTTTTAACAATATTTTAGTTATAAAATATTTTATGATGTCTTATCTTTTTGTACATATTATATATAGTATAATGTATTATGTATGTATATCATCAAAAATTATATATATTTATAGATAACGCAAACAAAACAAAAAATATCAATAAGAATTCTCGAAATTTTTTCAGATTTTAAGTGCCCCATTTGCTCTCTAATTTTTTCCTATGCTTTTTTTCGCTTTCTCAAATCTCCTCAATAGTTCTATTCATTAACTTGTTGCAAAACTTATAATGAAAATTTTCTATTTTTCTGACTCTTTTATTTATCTACATACTTTTATTATCTTTTCCATCTCTTTTGCTTTCATTAGCATCAACATATAATATATTCATCCTCTGTTTAGAATGTTTCAAAATATAAAATCAGATTTCAGCAAATCAGGTAGAACATGCGCCACATGCAAAAATAGTAGGCTGAATTTTAATGGAAAGCTCTACAGATTACCAAAGGATAGTAGCTTGCGTGATATATGGACTTCAAAATGTATATATTTATCTTATAATTTTGTTTTACAAGAGTTTTTTATGCCGAATGGAACGTTTAATCAAATTCAAGGCTTTTTTTATTTTGAAACATCAATTCGGCTTTTTCCCTTTTTTTAAAATATTACATCAACAAAAATTAAATTAGGTCAAAGTTTTCAGATAAAATTATAATTTTTTCATTCTTACATACTTTATTTATAATCTGTTTGCAAAATTCCTAAATTGATAAAAAAAATATAAAAAATTTACCCTCAGAGGTTAACATTTTGATAGGTATTTATAAAATGTAAGATTTTCTAAGCAAAGAAAAAATTAATATGCAAATACATATACATATATATATATCTATATATATATGGCTGGCTATATTACTCTATACCCTCCATTCATTAATAATTTTTTTGGCTACTTCTTTTTATAAATTAAAGTAAAGTGACTGAAAATAAAAAAATATAAACATTTGTTTACATTTGTGACTTGTTTAATTTTTCGTAAGAAAAATGAAATAAATAAATTTGAAGAATGAAGAATGAGAAAGAACAGGCAAAAATAATATGTTCATTTTTTTAATGCAATGTTTTTCTCTTTCTTTGGAGCACTACAAATTAAAAAAAAATGTGAGAGATTTTTTGTTCTACTTGCGTTATCTATATATATATAATTTCTGATATCATCTAATTTATAATACAATTTTTGTACTATTACAGTTTTATGTAGTTCTTAAGTAAATTATGTATTATTTTGTTTCTTTTTAGTTTTAAAAATATCTTATGTTTGTATTGCATGCTTTGCATTAAATATTTTGTACAACCCATTTAACAACTGCTTGAAATTACTGTACTAGAATTGCACTACGGTAGCACGTTTCAAAAATGTATTAAAACGTCATGCATGGAAAATCGTGTTTTGAAATAGTAAAAATCTTAAACTAAGCTGAAAGAGCCCGCGCCGGAGAGGAAAGTGACAAGGAATCATTCAGGACTAAAAAATTTAGGATCAGACCTTTTTTACGAGAGTTATTCAACACTGACTTAAGTAGCGTATACACTTATCAGTTCAGTCGCCAGTTTGATAATAAAGTGCAACTGATGAATACCAAACATTTTTTCTATTGTAATTAAAACTGACAGTTTTGTAGTATACATTATCAGTATATGTATGCCGTACTGAATTGATATTATATAATATACTGTGGGGCCTCGGTAGCCTAGTGGGTAAGACCGTATAAAATACGCTGAAAACACCGAGGGAGTGTGGGTTCGAATCCCACACACGTCGTAAGAGTTATTCCCCCTTACGACATGTACAGCTACACCTGAATAGGAAAGGGTGTGTAATTTCCTGTCCACATTTATGGACAGAGAAATGCATTAAAAAAAAAAAAAAAATGCACTTTAAACTTGATTCTGTCCAAATGTTTATATAATTTACTAAATTGGTATTCATTACTATAATATGAATTTTATGATTAAAATTAACTTTTTTTTTCTAATTAATCACTTTTTTTCCAAGGTTCAAATGATTTTGTTTAATTTAAACTAGAAAGTTAGCGAATTATCTCTAATCTGAAATCTAATCAATCGTTATAATTATGTACTAAGTACAATATAAAAAACAGCTAATTTTGTTAGTATAAATAGAGGCGCTAAATAAATTGAAAAGACATTCCAGAAAAGAACGTTGAAAAGAAGATAAGTTTAAAGTAAAGTAAAATATATTCGGGAAAGTAATTAATTTAAAGAAAAGAAGAACAAAAACAAAACAAACAGTGTTTTTTTTTTATTTTAGAAATTATACTACATGGTGTCAGCAGAAAACTAGTACCTCATATAAAATTATAATACATCATATGCCATACTATTATATACAATACAACATAAAATTTACAACTTTTACAGTTACGAGTGGTAATTGTATGGAGGAGTTGTCCAAATTAACCATTAAGCAACTGAAAGTATTACTTCTGGAGAACAACTTACCTACAAGTTATGGTTTCAAAATAAATTTTATTATTCGAGATTATACGAATTTTACCTGGCAAAAGGATTGAGCGAAGAGAGCATATCCAAACTGTTTGCAACTCCCAGTGACGATAGCCACGATAGTAGTGACAGTGATAGCGAAGACTCCGTATTAGAAATCCCTAATGAAGATAACAATTCAACACGAACGATAAATGAACTAAAAACAAAATTTATAACTTACAAGAAGACAAAGGATGCCCAAACGCTAAGCCAAAATTTACATATACCTGCATATACATAGATAATTACTAAACTAGTTTCAATATGTCATATTTTTAATAAAACTTAAAACTTCCTTGATATTTTAGTAATTTTACTTTTAAGTAAAGAAAACCGTTTTTTAGTTTATCTATTACAGTGGCGATAAACAAAATTATTTCTGCGATTTGCATAATGCTAGAAATAATGTCGATACGCTTTTGAATAGCATGAAATTTCAAAGAATTTCTAAAAATGTTGACAGTTAAAGCTGGTTATTATGAGAAATTTCGAAAATGAGAATTATCGCAATTTTAGAAAGATAAAAAAATATAGTGTACTACCAATTGGAAGAGGGAGAAAAAATACATACTCAGAAGTATCGTTGATAAAATACTTCTCTAAAGAATTTATAGGCGATATTTAGTTAATTTAGAGTTTTTCAGTTAACACGCATGCCATTTTTGTATATTTTGAAAACCCGCCTTTACATTTAGAAACATTTAAGTAATGAAAAATGGTAAAATATGTATATTTTTCCATATAAAGAAGTTAAAATTAAGTTTTTTACGTTTTCGATTTATAAATGTCAAAATTTTAATGTCATTTTGTTTTGTGAAAAAAAAGTTTGATCAATATTGACCTGAAAAACTGAACTGAAAAAAGTCAAACCAGTTTTTTCTAGTTTTGCACTTTTTTTCAGTTTTGACCTGAAAATTTTTTAGAATAGAAAAGATAAAGGGCAACATATGTTTTTTCAGTTTACTGAACTGATTTCTTTTTTAAAATCATAGATAATATATAGTAATAATAGATAGTCTACTTAAAATTTTTAGATACTAGCGCCGCCATCGCTGGAAGTGCTTCTTTTTGTACAGTCCTTCTGTGAACATGTATCTTCAACCAAAACAGTTCCCTTTACTTGTTTTGCTGCTTCTTTACATTTTTTTTTGACAAATTTCATCTATCTCACCTTAAATTAAAAGAAAAGTTTATTTTTAAATTAAATAGAATTATTTTTTAAAGTTAAGAGAATTAATTATAGGGATAATTATCACAGTCCAACCTTGGAATTCCGATAAATCTATCTTCTTTGATTGTAAGGTACGAGGAAACTTAGGCCCTAAAATCGCAATGAGTTCCTCTAATTTTTTCACAGTCCAGTAACAAATGTAAGCGGTCTTGTTATGATTTAAAATAAAATAAAATATAAAATTTTATCTCTTCAAATAAATTAAAACTTACCTTTTCATTTTTAAAGTATTTGATTTAAAAAATTTTTAATAAAACCAAAGCAATACACTAAACAGCTGCAGTTAAACCAATATTCCATTGAAAATGGGTTCAAAGCTGGCTAACATATGAATTTTGAGAATTTCAAAAATTTCATATGCCGGTAATAAAAAAAAATTACGCTATTTTTGACATTAGGTGGAAATACTTTGATTTTTCTAAAATATTTGATAAAAAAAAATTTGTTCTAAGTCAACCACTCGTCTTTATAATTCAAACAAACGTCAAATTGATGGCATGCAAAATTGTCGCGCTTCCAGACATTTTCTATCTACAAATTATATTTAACATATTTAAAAATTTTTCAACTTATGTTTCTACATTCTGGAGAGTTCAAAACTCATTTTATTGCCCCGTCAATATTTTCAGGTCAAGTTTTTAAAAAAAATATTGCCCTGTGCTAGTTTTGCTCAAAACTTTTTTCAGAAAAGAAAACGACATTAATTTTTGTTATAACCTTCAAATTTTGCATTCACATAAATTACTAAAAATGTTGAAATTTACGTTTAGAAACAATTAAATATTGAAATAAATGGTAAAATATTTCTAATGTTTTAAAGCTGTTTTTCATGGAAAAATTATCGGCGATTTATCGTCCTTAAAGACAGAATTAAACATATCAGAAATTATATGTATACACATATATCATACATACATACATATGTTCTTTTGTACAATTTTTTGCTACACCTGCTTTGCATAAGATATACATCACTGCCATTATCAATAAATGCTGTAAAACCCTTATCATAAATTTTATTGGAACTGAATTCTCTTTATTTATCCTTTGAACATTTTTCCTTGTGCTGGCGATGTCTTATTTGTGTTGGATGTTCTATTAGGGGATTGGAGGCGATATGTGTCCAAATTGGTTGCAATTGAAGCATCTTTTACCTTTACTTTTACTCGGACATGTGTGACAATGTTCCACAATTTTTACATCTGCCTTTTTGTTGATTAATGGCACTAAAATTTCTTGTTTGATTTTGGCTTAGCGTTTGGGCATCCTTTGTCTTCTTGTAAGTTATAAATTTTGTTTTTAGTTCATTTATCGTTCGTGTTGAATTGTTATCTTCATTAGGGATTTCTAATACGGAGTCTTCGCTATCACTGTCACTACTATCGTGGCTATCGTCACTGGGAGTTGCAAACAGTTTGGATATGCTCTCTTCGCTCAATCCTTTTGCCAGGTAAAATTCGTATAATCTCGAATAATCCAAATTTATTTTGAAACCATAACTTGTAGGTAAGTTGTTCTCCAGAAGTAATACTTTCAGTTGCTTAATGGTTAATTTGGACAACTCCTCCATACAATTACCACTCGTAACTGTAAAAGTTGTAAATTTTATGTTGTATTGTATATAATAGTATAGCATATGATGTATTATAATTTTATATGAGGTACTAGTTTTCTGCTGACACCATGTAGTATAATTTCTAAAATAAAAAAAAAACACTTTTTGTTAAATTAAAAAGTCAATTATACTATTTAATATAAACTAAAATTAATATTTAAAAAAAATGCAATTCTTCTTTTCTTTAAATTAATTACTTTCCCGAATATATTTTACTTTACTTTAAACTTATCTTCTTTTCAACGTTCTTTTCTGGAATGTCTTTTCAATTTATTTAGCGCCTCTATTTATACTAACTATACTATATTTATCTTATAATTTTGTTTTACAAGAGTTTTTTATGCCGAATGGAACGTTTAATCAAATTCAAGGCTTTTTTTATTTTGAAACATCAATTCGGCTTTTTCCCTTTTTTTAAAATCTTACATCAACAAAAATTAAATTAGGTCAAAGTTTTCAGATAAAATTATAATTTTTTCATTCTTACATACTTTATTTATAATCTGTTTGCAAAATTCCTAAATTGATAAAAAAAAAATAAAAAATTTACCCTCAGAGGTTAACATTTTGATAGGTATTTGTAAAATGTAAGATTTTCTAAGCAAAAAAAAAATTAATATGCATATACATATACATATATATATATCTATATATATATGGCTGGCTATACTACTCTATACCCTCCATTCATTAATAATTTTTTTGGCTACTTCTTTTTATAAATTAAAGTAAAGTGACTGAAAATAAAAAAATATAAACATTTGTTTACATTTGTGACTTGTTTAATTTTTCGTAAGAAAAATGAAATAAATAAATTTGAAGAATGAAGAATGAGAAAGAACAGGCAAAAATAATATGTTCATTTTTTTAATGCAATGTTTTTCTCTTTCTTTGGAGCAAAATTAAAAAAAAATGTGAGAGATTTTTTGTTCTACTTGCGTTATCTATATATATATAATTTCTGATATCATCTAATTTATAATACAATTTTTGTACTATTACAGTTTTATGTAGTTCTTAAGTAAATTATGTATTATTTTGTTTCTTTTTAATTTTAAAAATATCTTATGTTTGTATTACATGCCTTGCATTAAATATTTTGTACAACCCATTTAACAACTGTTTGAAATTACTGTACTAGAATTGCACTACGGTAGTACGTTTCAAAAATGTATTAAAACGTCATGCATGGAAAATCGTATGTTTTGAAATAATAAAAATCTTAAACTAAGCTGAAAGAGCCCGCGCCGGAGAGGAAAGTGACAAGGAATCATTCAGGACTAAAAAATTTAGGATCAGACCTTTTTTACCAGAGTTGTTCAACACTGACTTAAGTAGCGTATACACTTATCAGTTCAGTCGCCAGTTTGATAATAAAGTGCAACTGATGAATACAAAACATTTTTTCTATTTTAATTAAAACTGACAGTTTTGTAGTATACATTATCAGTATATGTATGCCGTACTGAATTGATATTATATAATACACTGTGGGGCCTCGGTAGTCTAGTGGGTAAGACCGTATAAAATACGCTGAAAACACTGAGGGAGTGTGGGTTCGAGTCCCACACACGTCGTAGGAGTTATTCCCCCTTACGACATGTACAGCTACACCTGAATAGGAATGGGTGTGTAATTTCCTGTCCACATTTATGGACAGAGATTATTAAAAAATGCAATAATTATTAAAGAATGCATTAAAAAAAATGCACTTTAAACTTGATTCTGTCCAAATGTTTATATAACTTACTTAATTGGTATTCATTACTATAATATAAATTTTATGATTAAAATTAACTTTTTTTTCTAATTAATCACTTTTTTTTCAAGGTTCACATGATTTTGTTTAATTTAAACTAGAAAGTTCGCGAATTATCTCCTATCTGAAATCTAATCAATCGTTATAATTATGTACTAAGTACAATATAAAAAAGCAGCTAATTTTGTTAGTATAAATAGAGGCGCTAAATAAATTGAAAAGACATTCCAGAAAAGAACGTTGAAAAGAAGATAAGTTTAAAGTAAAGTAAAATATATTCGGGAAAGTAATTAATTTAAAGAAAAGAAGAATTGCATTTTTTTTAAATATTAATTTTAGTTTATATTAAATAGTATAATTGACTTTTTAATTTAACAAAAAGTGTTTTTTTTTATTTTAGAAATTATTCTACATGGTGTCAGCAGAAAACTAGTACCTCATATAAAATTATAATACATCATATGCTATACTATTATGCTATACAATACAACATAAAATTTACAACTTTTACAGTTACGAGTGGTAATTGTACGGAGGAGTTGTCCAAATTAACCATTAAGCAACTGAAAGTATTACTTCTGGAGAACACCTTACCTACAAGTTATGGTTTCAAAATAAATTTGGATTATACGAGATTATACGAATTTTACCTGACAAAAGGATTGAGCGAAGAGAGCATATCCAAACTGTTTGCAACTCCCAGTGACGATAGCCACGATAGTAGTGACAGTGATAGCGAAGACTCCGTATTAGAAATCCCTAATGAAGATAACAATTCAACACGAACGATAAATGAACTAAAAACAAAATTTATAACTTACAAGAATATAAAGGATGCCCAAACGCTAAGCCAAAATCAAACAAGAAATTGTAGTGCCATTAATCAACAAAAAGGCAGATGTAAAAATTGTGGAACATTTTCACACATGTCCGAGTAAAAGTAAAGGTAAAAGATGCTTCAATTGCAATCAATTTGGACACATATCGCCTCCCATGCCCTAATAGAACATCCAACACAAATAAGACATCGCCAGCACAAGGAAAAATGTTCAAAGGATAAATAAAGAGAATTCAGTTCCAATAAAATTTATGATAAGGGTTTTACAGCATTTATTGATAATGGCAGTGATGTATATCTTATGCAAAGCATGTGTAGCAAAAAATTGGCCTACAAATAAATAAAAACCAGCGCACTACATTAGGAGGATTTGGAAATAATACATGTTCAAGATTGGGTACTTGCGAAGTGGAAATCAAAGTCAATTCAACACTGTACAAAGTTAGGATCGAAGTTGTTCCTCATCATTATATGGCTGATAATATTATTCTAGGGTAGAATTTTTTACAAAATGTTACATTAATTATGGACCAAGGTAAAGTAGCTATAGATGAAAGCAAAGCAACAGCAGAATCAACCAGAAGAATTTAAGTTCACGAAAATTTAAAAAAAAATGAAAATTGTAACATTAATGTCGAGGCCTTACAGAAAGCTGGTAAAGAAATGAACATAAATTCAAGAAATGCAGAAACAACCAAAACAGAACTGGATTTGGTCGCACTGTACGAACCAAATAAAAACATTTGTGTGTCCAGATAAAGATAGTTCTCCAAGACGATATTGCGATTTATCAATGAGCTAGCGAATTAGCGTTAACAGAGCGACAAGCAGACAAAACTTAAATTAAAGAATGGTTGGATGATGCCATCATCGAAGAAAGCGTATCAGATTTCGCTTCACCGGTTGTCCTAGTTACGAAAAAAGATGGGACAAATAGGTTATTTGTGGATTATTGGAAGTTAAACACAGAAATTATTAAAGATCGGTATCCACTTGCAATAATCGAAGATATCTTGGAAAGACTTTATGATGCAAAGATATTTACAACTTTGGATTTAAAAAATGAGTTTTCCCACATTGATGTACATCCAAACAGCAAAAAATTTTCATTTTTCGTTACTCCAGATGGCCAATATCAATTCCGAAAAGTAATTTTTGGCTTGTGTTCAAACCGTCAAGTTTTGAAAGGTTTGTGAATACTGTGTTCAAAAAATTAATTCACCAAGGGCCCATAATAATCTGCATAGACGATTTAATTATCCCTACGTCAACTGAGGAGGAAAATATTGAAATCCTTAAGGAAGTGCTTCAGCTAGGAAAGAAAAATGGCTTAACGTTCAAATGGCAAAAATATACTTTCCTAGCAACTTCTATATATTTTTTGGGACATATAATGGAAAAAGGGTCAATCAAACCATCAGATGAAAAAATTGAAGCAGTCAAATTCTTCCCAAAATCTACAACAATTAAAAAAGTGCACAGTTTTCTGGGTCTAACCGGATATTTTCGTAAATTTGTTAAAAATTATTCATCGATAGCTAAACCATTATCAGACATGCTGAGAAAAGATGCAAAGTTTAATTTTGGAGAGAACAGACTGAAGCTTTTGAAAGGTTGACGCATATTTTGTGTAGCGAACCTGTATTGAAGGTATTCTTTAAACGGAACTTCATGCGGATGCTAGTTTTGATGGGTATGGAGGTATTCTGTTACAAAAACATGATGAAAAGTTTTATTTAGTATTCTACTTAAGCTGTTAAACAACTTTAGCATAAATGAACTACACCAGCTACGAACACGAGGTATTAACGAACGTCAAATGTTTAGAAAAATTGAAAGTGTACTTACTGGGATTAAGATTCAAGATCTACACGGACTGTAAAGCATTCGAAGGTACCATGAGTAAGAAAGATTTATGCACAAGAATTACAAGACGGACCATCATGCTGCAGGAGTTCGATTGTACTGTTGTGCAACGTTCGGAATCATCCATGAGGCACGCTAATGTGTTAAGTAGACAACCTATTGTACTAAAAATTGAAAATGGTACACTGAAAAGGATGGAGTTGTCTCAACAAAATGATCAGCTCTGTAAAGCTATAGTTACTATTTTAAAAGAACGTGATTAAGTTGACTTCAAACTTAGGCCCAACATTTTATATAAATTTGTAAATGATACTTATTTGTTGATAGTGTCCAAATCTTTAGCAAAAAAACTTCTTGTGCAAACACATAGCATGGGTTACATTAACAAAAATCACATAGCAACGATTCTAAGCCAAGATTATTTTATACCACATTTACACTCCAAAATTAAAACATTCGTAGAAAATTGCTTGGGAAGTGTGTGACGGCACCCGAACCACCACCACAATTCATCACAAATTTTATACGCATCAACAGAGCAGGGTAGAACAATCTTATATCAAAGTTCAAGTTTTTATATTTATTAATTTCGAAGATATGCTTGTTCGATCTTGGGAGTTGTGTGGGAGATACCCGAACAACCATTCCAATTCATCTGAAATTTTAGGTAAATCAGGGATTCGGGAATCGCATCAAATTTGCAGTTTCTATCTTTATTAATTTGGAAGATATGCTTGTTCGGTTTTGGGAGTTGTATGGGAGGTGCCCGAACAACTCCTCCGATGCATCTCAAATTTTGGACAAATCAGGGATCCGGGCAACAACACCTTGGTACCAAATTTGAAGTTTCTATCTTATTTCATTTCGAATATATGCGTGTTCGGTTTTGGGAGTTGTGTGGGAGGTACCCGAACAACCACTCCAATTCATCTTAAATTTTAGGGATATCAGGGATTCAGGAAAAGGCACCCTCGTACAAAATTTTAAGCATATTATCTTTTTTAATTTTGAAGATATGCGTATTCGGTTTTGGCAGTTCTATGGGAGGTACCCGGACCCATGGTTCGATTTCACCCATTTGCAATTCCCGGCTTACTATTGTCATTGTTAACGTGCAGTATAAATTTGATCAAGATATACTTTAGGCGTAGAGTATAAAAAAGAAGGATTTTTAAATCCAATAGAAGAAAGAGATTCCCTGTTGGATACCTATCTATAGATCATGTGGGTCCACTAACGTCTACAGCAAAAAGTTATAAGTATCTTCATATAGTGGTAGATGCATTTTCGAAATTCACATGGGTGCAGAAATTAGAATCATAATCCGTGCCGTTTGGAATCCCCAGAAGGATCATATCTGATAAAGATACTGCATTTACAGCAAAAGAATTCAAAGAATACTGCATGTCAAACAATATCAAACACGTCACTGTAACAACAGGTGTTCCTCGTAGCAATTGCCAAGCTAAAAGGCAAAACAAAAGAATTATTGAAATGCTGCGAAAAATATCAGTAGAAGAACCAGCAAAGTGGTATAAACATGTATCGTCAGTACAAAAATATGTAAATTCAGATACGAACAGAAGTATTAACAGATCACCATTTGAAGTAATGTTTGGCATTCCTATGAAGAACAAATTTGACGTTGAGCTAAATAAACAAATGGAAACATTATTTATTGAAACATATGATACAGAGAGAAATGAAATACGCAGCAAAGCACGAGAAAATATCCTAAAAATTCAAGATTAAAATCGGAGAAATTACAACAAAAAAAGAAAAGTAGCAAGAAAATATAAAATACACGACTTAGTAGCAATACAACGAACACAATTTGGAAACGGATTAAAAATGTACCCAAAATTCCTAGGCCCATACAAAGTTATAAAAGTAAAGCGCCACGATCGATATGAAGTTGCTAAAGTGGGAGAACACGAAGGGTCTAACACTACTTCCACCGCTGCCGATTTTATGAAGCCATGGGTCACTGATGAATCAGATGACGAAAAAAGATGTTAAGAAAAAAGATGCGACAAATAGGTCACGGCAAAAAGGGAACGATATTTGCAACTTTGGATTTAAAAATGGCTTTTTCCACATTGATATACATCCAAGCGGCAAAAAATTTACATCTTTCGTTACTCCAGATAGCCAATATCAATTTCGAAAAGTACCTTTTCGCTTGTGTAATTCACCGTCAATTTTTCAAAGGTTTGTGAATACTGTGTTCAAAAAATTAATTCACCAAGGGCACATAATAATGTACATAATGTACTATTTAATCATTCCTACGCCAACTGAGGAGGAAAATATTGAAATCCTTAAGGAAATTCTTCAGCTAGGAAAGAAAAATGGCTTAACATTCAAATGGGAAATACACACTTTCCTAGCAACTACTATACATTTTTTATCGCACGATATGCCCTACATTTTGATTGATAGCTTTAATGTAGGTCATGCTTGGTTTGTAGGTCAAGAACTTATTTTGATTGTTTTGGTTTTAAGTTAAGTTGTCTGTGTGGGTTGTTAACTTGTAAGTTCCAAATAGTATTATAGTAGGAAGTGAAGGTTGTTGATATTGTGTAAGTGGTCAGGCAGGATTAATGAACTGAACAATTCATTTTATGTATCTTGAAGTCAATTTAAAGTAGGTCGGCCCTTAATAAACAAAATTGTATACCTGGTTTAAATACTAGGTGCACATATAAAAGTAGTAAGAAAATTTCTATGAAAGATATGAAAATAAAAACAGAAAAAATTTTTTTATTTTGAAATCTGCAGGGCATCTTTAAAATTGAAAAGTAAAAAATGTTGCATTTAAATGAAATGAAAATAAAAAACTTGTTCTTTATAATAGCAAATGTACCTATCTACCTTCCTTTAAAAATGTGTAGAGTAAAAAAAAAAAAAGTAAAACTTAAAATAAATTTTTTTAATATTCTAGTTTTAAAAGAAAAAGAATTAAAACTTTTTTTTGTTTTATACGCAAATGTAAATGTAGTAAGAAAAATTTTTTTTATATGAAAATAAAAAACAGAAATTTTTTTTATTTTTAAGTCTACAGAGCATGTTTAAAATTGAAAAGAAAAAGTGTAATCCTGTTTTTGATTTTTTGTTAGCATAAAGAAAAAAAGTAAAGTAAGATATAGATTTTTTTTGCTTACATCAAAAAGTGATCTCTTCTGAATAGATACATATTTGTGTTTTTCTACGTTAAGAATTTATAGAAGAAAAGAGAAATAATAAACTGAATGCATTCCGTGTAAGATATTTTTTTTATTTTTAAGTAAGAATGTTCAAAAAATATGAATAAAAAGAAAACATAAAGATATACTTGATATACTCTTTACTCTTGATATGCATTTATGTTCATTTTTTTTTAATTATAAAATAATTCAAAGATTAGGTTAAGTGATTTTCATATCTATTTTGAAAATATAAGATAATAATAAAATACATTTATTTTTATGTTTAACATATTTTATTATTATATTTCTATTTAAATCTAAGTTGAAACATTTTTTTATGATGATCAAGTGTTAAAATTAAAGTAATGAAACCAACTTTTTCTATACGTCTTTGAAATCTACTTCTATCACGTGCGTATTCTTCCCAAAGACCTTTCCGTGCTGATCTGTAAGCATACTCCCATACATGCATAACGTGAATTTTTAGTTTAATGTTGAAGTGAACTTTTTTAGTTTTGTTATTTAAATTCATATCGTACAAGTATGAAAATTGAAAGTCTTAATCTAACATTTTTTTCTTTAAAAGATACATATATACATTATAACAATTTTTAACAGCACATCTGAAATTGTTGTTTGATAAGTGTATAGGATAATTTGGTTTAAAGTTATCAATATTTTGCAATGACGGCAAGTTTCTGCTTAGATCTTCTATTTTCAAGTAACTTCCTTTTTTAAGTATGGCTAACTCTTTTAGGAAATATTGCTTTTCATTTCCTTTTAAAAATTGAAGGTCAACTATGAGAACTTATTTAACCATGTCGAAGGTTTATGGAAGAATGTTCCATAGAATAACTAAATTTACATTTATATTCACTTCGGGAAAGAGCCTTTTATATAAATATAGGTTACCAGAGGTAGTTTTTAAGTAATACAACTATGCTGTTTCACCCGTTTACTATAATGGTGACGGCTCCATGATGCTGTGGTAAAAGCACTTTTATTCATAATTTAATAAAATATAAAAAAAAAATATACAACCACATATTAATAGAATTATTTGGTGTAATCCTGACAAAAATGCCGTTCCAAAATATATCAAAAATGTGGAATATAGTAACACTATTCCAGATTTTAATGATAATCAAAAAACTTTGTTAATTATTATTGATGATATGATGTTAAATTCTCATGATAAGTATTTATGTGATTTATTTACTAGAGGATCACATCATAGAAATTTAACTGTAATATTTTAACACAAAATGTTATTCACCAGGATAAATTTTCAAAAGATATTTCACTTAACTGTAAATATTTAGTACTTTTTAAAAATCCAAGAGATAAATCGCAGATATTAGCTCTAGTTCGCCAAATATATCCTAATCAAATCAAAGCATTTGAAAAAGTATATAATGATGTGTAGTCAGTGCCATATGGCTATATATTAATAAATCTTACTCAAGACGTTAATGATATATTTCGTTTAAGAAGTGATATAGTTGAAGTAATAAAACCTGTTTGCGAAATCTCTTTAAATATTTTAAAAGGTAATTGTAATCTGAGTAAAAAAACAACTGAATATAAGATTGTTTGAATACAAGTTGTTCCTGAAGAAGAAGAAGTATATGAAAAAGAAGCTGATGACGAAGTATTTGATGATGAAATTCAAGATAATGTTTTAACAAAAGCATTGTCAGCTGCTTCAATTGGAGAACATCTTAGAAAAAGAAAATCAATTAGAAATCAAAATCTACAAATTTTTGAAACTGATACAGAAGACATTATAACTGTTCCTTTAGACAGCCCAAACCCACCAACGAAAAAAGAAAAAACTATAAATAGCAAAGAGTTGAATAATTTACAAGAAAAGAAATTGAACGACAGTTGATTTTGGAAATTTTGAATTTGATAAACGATGAAGTTCATTATACACAATCAGCAAAAGCTGAGGAGATGCCTAAAAATATAAGTTACACTACAA
Source organism: Poecilobothrus nobilitatus (assembly GCA_947095535.1). NCBI lineage: Eukaryota > Metazoa > Arthropoda > Insecta > Diptera > Dolichopodidae > Poecilobothrus > Poecilobothrus nobilitatus. Next base: position 144,036,327 of record OX352772.1, read on the forward strand.
TATGTATTACTAGGGCTAAAATAGATATAAAAATAAGAGCAAATTGTGCTTATACCCTCGAAGGACTTTTGACAAAATCAAGTATCTTCGAAAGTTACAGATTTAAAAAAATATAAATTACTGTAATAGAAGCTTTCAAAACTTTTATAGATGGTGTACAATTGATTCCAATTATTAAACCAGATATGTTTTTTATATACACAGATATAATTGAACCGCAAAAAATAGGTGATAAAGATATAAGGTGTTTAAGATCGGTTAATATACGAAATGCTTTCACTGATACTGTAAAAGAATTCAGTAATATTCAATATTGCAATGTGGAGAAATCATTTAATAACATTTCATTACTTTTATGTAATAAATATGGATACAAAATAAACTTTTCCAATAGTTCAATTCCAACAAAAATTGTATTACATTTTAAAAAAGTATAAATAAAAGCCATTTTACAAAACAATATATTATTTTATTTTATTCATTATAGAGAGAGTATACTATAAGTATTATTTAATTCAATTTCGTAGAGGACTTGATGATATCGACCCTTTATTCATTCAATTTGTTACACTGGGTCATGGAGATACATATAGAGATTTTTCTTCTACATATTTGGGATTAAAAGTACAGATCTTAAAGAAAGATGGAACACATTGGAATAATGATAAAACTGCTGATGGAAAAACAAAAGTGTAGTTAATAACATTACCAAGTGTAGTTAATAACATTTTACATTATCACTATAGAGGTTATATTTAATCATTATTAAATTATGGTACAGATGCTGCTGCAACTCATTTAGAATGTGCAGGATGAATTTTAGATAAAGAAAATATAGCTAAATCTGATAATAATAGATCAAAAGAGCGCGAAAAATTGTATCATAACAGCAATGTAGTGGAACTTATGGGTAAACTACTCGTAGATATGTTTAATCAACCTACTCTACTTATAAATAATGTTGACATTCGTATAGTTTTAACACTTGAAAAACCAAATTTTTATCTTTTTGCAGACGATTCTGATGAATCACAATTAAAAATTATAGAAGCCACTCTATTTATGAGGCATGTTACCGTTAATCCAAGCGTGTTGTTAGCACACAATGCTGTTCTTGGGAAATCCAATGCTAAATATAATTATAAACGCGTTGAAGTAAAAAGTTTTACAATTCTAATGAACAGCTCATCAATATCGCTTGATAATGTTTTGATTGGACAGTTGCCAAACACAATAATTTTTTTGTATTACAGAAAATGTGGGTTACTCTGGAAAACGATGAAAAAACCCATACAATTTTAAACATTTTGATATTTCACAATTTGTGTTAAACGTAAATGGTGTTCAAATACCTAATTCAGCAATTAAAATCAGTTTTTCAGATGAAAATAATTGCTGTACAAGAGCATACAGTACACTTTTTTCAGGAACTAGAATTTACCACAATGATAAAGGTCATCAAATAACAAAGTTTCGTAATAGATTTTTTATAGTAGCTTTTAATTTAACTCCAGATGCATCTGCAAATGAAGTATGTCAAGGTTTACTAAACCAGAGTACAGTTAGAATTGAGGGAAGGCTATCAATACCACTTACATCTACACTAACTGCTATTGTTTATGGAGAATTTGATGCAAGCATACAAATTGATAAAAATCGAAATATATTTGCAAATTTATAAGTAGAATACTGAAACATGTATTTGAATATTCGACAAGATGTCATCGTCCTGTGCATTTGTGGAAGTTTTGTAGTGATGATTATTATACTTTATTTGTAAAAGATATTTGTTTAGTTGGAATTAAAGAACCTTGTAAAAAATTTGTAAAAGAGTTTACTTACAAATTTCCAACCAAAGAAATTATAAATGAAAATTTTGAAAATTACTCTTTCGGAACTGTACATAAGATAAAATTAATAAAGAATTCAGACAGCAGGTACTAGAAAAATTTGATGTTATTATAACAAATGAAAAAATCAAAAAGGAATTTTTAATGAACTACATTAATGAAATAAGTAGAGTGTATGATTTGAGTCAGTTTGAGTCATGAACACTTTAGAAAAAACTAGTGTTTTAAAATGTAAAAAATTTACAAACAAATATTTTAAGGGAGTTTTTGGTTTAGAAAAAATTCCAAAAATAATAGAAAAACCAACTCCCTAGTTTGCCCTTTATATTCCAAAGCATGGTGGCACAGAATATTTTGATTCGTATGGTGGAGTTCCAGATAAACTGGAAATTTTGAAATACTTGAAAAATCTTTCAGATGTATCTGGGCCATACTGTTGCGTTTGTGGTTGGTATTATAGATGTTTTGTTTTAAGTATGAAAACTTTTTTGAATGAATTTCATAAAGATCATATAAAAAATGACAATCTGATTATTAATATGTTTTACAACTTATTTGGAAAATTAAATTTTTCACAATCTTGTGTACCTCAGCAATATAATTAATATTAAAAAGCTTTAGTTAAAACGTAGTAATGGAAGATCAAGGTTCGAACACAAATTTGAGGTTGAGCTATACATATTTTCTCAACAGAAATCAATCATTAAAAGTTCTTGTTGGTTTTCATACAGAATCTCTTGTAGCAACTTGCATTTTTCACCGTATTGGAAAAAAGCCAGCTATTTTAAAATATCATGATTGGTGTAAGTTCTATCAGCAATTTTATGAAAGGTACTCGAAACAATCAATAAAGAATACAAAATTATGTTTACAATATGCGTTAAGAATTGTTATTGGCGGATGTCTTAGTATTAACAAGGAGGAAGCTGACACATTTTACAACTTAATTGATTTTCTTCAAGCTGTAATGATGCACAATAAAAATGCTGAATCAAAATCATGGGAATATGTTATTAAATATATCAAAATATGTTATGTTATGAAGGTGCACGAAGAAATATATATTCCAATACAACGTTGTAGCGTTCAATGCAATTATTCTAGATTGTTTTTTGAAATACCTGTACTATTAGAAAATTAAATTTGTAATATTTTAGTCAAGAACAACAATAAATGAAAAATTTATTTAATTTGTTTTTATTATGAAATACTTATAGATACATTTTTACAAATATTTTTGTATATTATCTTAGGCTATAAATTATTTCTAAAAATTCTGCAAAATAGTCAGGATCGCCTTCTTGGTTATTTATTTCCCAAATTTGTTGCTCATCTGTATCTTCATCTAAGACTTGAAACGGTGGTATGAATTCTTCAGTTTCCAATAATTCCTCCTCATCTACAGTTGATGTGATTTCGTCAACTTGAACCTCATTTTGTATACTGACTATTGCAGTGCCCTCAGTATAAGGAAATGTTCTTGAATCAGGTTCAATTTTGTTTTTTTTTTTGTAAAATATCTTAGCAAAATTGAATTCAAAATGATTTGCCAGTAAAATAGGTGATTTCAATTTTAATATTAAAAGCCAAATACATAAAAATGTGCAGAAATACCAAAATATAGTACTGTATCAAATGGCTTTTATTTTTGCTATGATAAAATCACCAGTCCAGCATCAAGTATGTTTGGATCATGTTCTGTGTAATAATCTTAATTCTAATATTTATATAACACTATTTCACACAGAAATTCCGATCATCTAGGCACTATTGTTGAAATAAAAAGCCCAAAAATAAACAAAGAAAATAGTAAAATACCTAACCTCATTAAAAAAATTAACTATAAACTTATCTCAGAAGAATTAAAAAATTATACTGTCAATGAAACAGATGTGAATAAAATTGCAAATAATTTGATACATGTAATAAAAAATACTGCATATAGAGCGACCAGCGTTACAATATTGAAAAAGAAGACAAATAAATATACTACATCTTGGATAAACGATGAATGTGTAGAATTAATAAATAGGAAAAATTATTGGTTTAAAAAACATACAGAAAGTAGAAGTAATGAATATTTTAAATACAAATATTCTACTTACTGGTTGAATAGATTAACTTCGTTAAAAAGAGAAAAAAGAAAGGAATATGACAATATTCAATTTGAAAAAGCTGCGGTTGACTCTAAAAAAAATTGGTTATATATAAAAAATATATTAAATGGTTCCAATATGAAGAAAAATGATTGCTTTTCTGATCAAATGTTGAGTCAAAATCAAAAACAAGAAAAAATCGATAAATTTAATGAATTTTATGAATCGATAAATTACTAATATGGAGTACTGGCAATTCATGTGGTTTCAAAGTTACTTGTGTGATAGGACACAATACTCGGAATGTGAAAATTTTAAAAGTAATGTCGAAAGCATAACCTACGGTATTGTCCAGGGTAGTTGCTTAGGACCAACACATTTTTCATGCTAGATTAACAGCTTACTTGATAGTGAACTCTATGGCAAAAGATTCCTATACGCTGATGATCTAGCTTTAGTTTTTTTGGAAAATACAATGGTCGACCTACAGAATAACATTAACTAAGATATGCTAAAAATAAGGAGTTGGATGAACAAACATAAATTATCAATCAATACAAGTAAAACCAAATATATGATAGTTAAAAGTAAAACAACAAGAAGAACAGATATTAAATACGACAACTGTAATATAGAAATGGTTGGTGAATACAAATATCTTGGTGTTATAATTGACTGTAACTTAAGCTGGGGTCCACAAATCACTGAACAAATCAAAAAAGGCAGAAAAATCGCTGGAATTTTTAGGCTAATCAGTCAAAGAATTCCACGTAGTTTTAAAAGATCTGTATATTTCTCTATATTTCATAGCACCATTGCATACGGCATACAAGTATGGGGAAACACTTATCAAAAAGATATAAAATCTATACAAAATGTTCAAAATAAATTGAGAACCTCTACTAAACTTATACACAGTATCCACAAACTATTATCAATCAATCTACTGATAAAATGTAAGCTGGCAACTCAAGCATACTTGATAATTAACAAAAACATTAATACAGTAATCATACCACAACCAATTAATTGCTTTCGCCATTACAATACGAGAACAGTTGTTAACATTAAGATCATTTCTTCTTAAGTCAGATTCAACAATTATGATGCCATCTACAATTTACCCTATACTTATTTTAACGATTTGCCTAGAGAAATAAAAAATATAATTGAATTTAGTAGATCTAAAAGAAAAATTAATGAATTCTTTTGCCACTAATTTAGTTTCATATTATACCGTAATTTACAATTTAATCTTAATCATAAACAAATTTTTCAATATCTTTTTTATTTTTATTTTACGTCTATAGGCTTAAGTACAGACACTTTTTGTTTAACAGTTACCTGTGTTAGATTACTCACTAGTACAGGTAGAAATAATAAATATTCAAATTATAAAGAGGAATGCTTAAAAAGGAAAGAAATTATAACAATAAAAAACAGCAATAGATAATTCTACCACGTGCATTTGTTGTTTCAATACTAAAATTGAAAAATTTATTGAATATAAAAAAATTCGGAAAAATATACGAAAACTTCAAACTTTTAAAAAAACTATCAATATATTCTTCGTTTTCTTTTTGAGTCTGACATTTTATTCGTCACCCAGAAGCTTCTTGTTTAATCTTTATAAATGTGTTAATCATTATAGTGAATAAACCATCAATACTATTGCAATTGTCATATTTTACTGTTTCGTATTCCCAAACTTCATAAATATTTAAAAGTTTATACCCTTTTTCAATTGCTTTTTTATTAATTCCCCAAGTTCCTACTAATGCTCTTTCATCATCTGTATGTTCACAGGTGTTAGATAGTGACAACATCAATTTATTTTTTTGTTTGGAAGGTAACATGGGGTGTAATACATTTGTTGGTGGTAAGATGAACAGCTTTAAAATTATTAAAAACGTCAAAAATAACAATTCCATCTGAAGGTTGCCGAATTCGAGAATTGCATCAATTTTAAAAGTGTTTACATAAACACAAAATTGTTGTATATAAATATGCAACAAGTAAAATTTGAAAAAGTAAAATTTGAAGGATTTAATAATGGAAAGAAAATTAACTTGTTATACCATAATAATCATTACAATGTAATAACTTCGCTCACAGCTGCTTTTTGCACAGCATTTTATTGTGAATAATGTCATATTCTGTATTCTAAGAAAAATTAACATAGGTGTTCGAAAAGTTGCCCTTGCTGTCAAAACTCACCAGCTTGTTCAATTAATGTTAAAAATATTTTATGTATGCAGTGCAATCGCGTATTTCGTGGCCAATCATGTTTTAAAAATCATAAGGCTTCCAGTTCAAAAAATAGAAGCATCTGTGAAGAAATTAAGAAATGCAAATCTTGTTTTAAAGTTCATAAAAGTTGTAGGACTCATATATGTGGAGAATATTTTTGTAAAATTTACGATAATCATGTTCCTGAAAACCATAAATGCTTTATTCAGCAGGAACGAAACAAAAGTAAATTTTGAAAACTGCGTTTACATATTTATGATTTAGAAGCAAGGCAAGAAGAGATTAACTCTACAAAAACAAAAGAACATGTTCTAAGTTTATGTGTGGCTCAACTGACATATTTTAAATGTATAAATATTGATTCTCTATACTTCTGTTGAAAATTAAAAGAAAGAATTTTTAAAACGAAAAATGTAGGATTTTATGGAATCTATTTTAAATTTAAGAAAGGAATTCAAAACAATTGCCATAATTGCTCATAATGGACAGGCGTTTGACCATCAATTTATACTGAATTATATACTCAATAAAATTGTCCTTGAACCAAAGTTAATTATGCGAGATACAAAAATTATTGTTATGAAAATTGATAATATTAAATTTATTGATTCTATGAACTAGTTTCCTATGGCCTTGGCAAAATTACCAAAAGCTTTTAATTTCTCGATCAATTTGAAAAAGGGTTATTTTCCACATCTATTTAATAAATTGGAATATGAAAATTACATTGGCTCACTTCCAGCAATTAAATACTATAACTCCAATACAATGAAAGCAGATGAGCGTAATGAATTTTTAATTTCGTATAAACAAAATAGAAACTCAGAATTTAATATGGAGAAAGATATTTTAGAATAATGTAAAAATGATGTTGAAATTCTAACTAAAGCATGTCTGATTTTCAGAAATTTTTTTTAGAAGAATGTAATGTGGAACAGTTTTTAGAAGCAGCAACAATAGGTTCAGCCTATCATCTTGTAATAGAAGAAACTTTCTTAAATCGAATACTATAGGTATTCTACCAAGAAAAGGATATAGGATGGTAGACAATCAGTCAAAAATTGCCATGTAATGGCTTATTTGGGAACAACATTGGAGAAAAATTGATTTGAAATGTGCATTTAATGGAAAAGAAAAACAAATTGGAAATGTTAAAGTCGATGGATTTTGCGAAGAGACTAAAGAAATATTTGAATTTTAGGGTTGCTATTATCATGGACATCCAAAATGTTTAACAAACCAGAGGTATATATGGATACTTTGAATCTGCGATATCAGAAAACATTAATGAGATCAGAGTTTATAAAATCATGTGGATATAAAATTATTGAGATGTAGGAATGTGAATTCCGCGAACTAATGAGACACAATGAAAATATGAGATATTTAGAAAATCATTCATTAATTAATTTTGGTTCCTTTAAGTCCTCGTGATGCATTTTATGGCGGAAGAACGGGAAATACTTACACATAAATGTAAACAAGGAGAAAAAAATAAATACATAGATATTATGTTCCTTATATTCATATGTTTCATATGCTCCAAGTTAAAGAGAATGACTATTGACGGTATAATTAAATGTAAAATCTTCCCACCAACAAATGTATTACACCCCATGTTACCTTCCAAACAAAAAAATAAATTGATGTTGTCACTATGTAACACTTGTAATGAACAAAAATATCAAGGAAAATACTGTAAACATACAGATGATGAAAGAGCAGTAGTAGGAACTTGGGTAATTGATGAAATTAAAAAAGCAATTGAAATAGGGTATAAACTTTTAAATATTTATGAAGTTTGGGAATACGAAACAGTAAAATATGACAATTGCAATAGTATTGATGGTTCACTAAAATGATGAACACATTTATAAAAATTAAACAAGAAGCTTCTGGGTGACGAATAAAATGTCAGACTCAAAAAGAAAAGGAAGAATATATTGATAGTTTTTTTGAAAGGGAGGAAATTAAATTAGAATACGATAAAGTAGTTAATAACTCCGGTTTAAGATCTTTTGCTAAGATTATTTCAAACTCATTCTGGCGAAAATTTAGACAAAAGGAAAATCTACAACAAACCACCATTATAAATTAATCTTTTAAACTTTACGAGTTAATAACAAAGCCCTCTTTAGAAGTATGTCACATATTTCCAGTAGATGAAGAATACATAGTGGTTAGCTGGAAATATAAAGAAGAACCAATAACTTCTTCGTCTACTGTCAATGTAAGTATCGCTACTTATACAAAAACACATGCTCGTCTTCAAATTTACAGTTATTTAGAGAAACTGGATAGTAGAGTAATATAGTATTATGACACCGATTAAGTGCTGTATATTAGTCGAGAAAGAGAATATGAACCATAAATAGGCGAATTTATATGAGACATGACTGATGAATTAGAATGTTATGGTATAGGGAGTTATATTACAGAATTTGTAAGTGGTGGTCCCAAGAACTACGCCTACAAAATTTACTGTTCAAAAGATAATACAGAAAAAATTGTGTGTAAAGGATTCTCTCTTAGTTATGAAGCGTCTCAAAAAATAATTTTAATAGCATAAAGGAAGCAGTTTTAAATTCATTGAATAGTGCATACGCATACGTCATTTCAGAAAATATTCGTCGAAATAAAAATCACGATGTACTTACGATTTCCGAAATAAAAATATATCAACCAAAATCGAAAAAATGAAAATTTAATGAAGATGGTAGTTTTTTACCGTATGGATATAACTGGAAAAAAGCATGTGTTGATAAGTAAATTAAAATAGAATTCAATCAAATTTGTATATTTTTATTTGTATTGTAAAAATATTTGTTTGTATATTCATTTAAAATTTTTAAGAATGTAATAAAGATTTAAACAAAAAAAAAAAATTCTACATGTAATACTAGACATTATTTACACATACATACTAAGTATATACAATTCTATACTTTCGATTTCTTTTATGATCATTACATTTTTAAGAATCTTAATAAATTCACAATAAATTTTTAAACAATTCACAATAAACTCGTTATTAGTTGTATATAGTAATTTCTTAAAACCAGCAACTATACTATGATAGTATCATTCAACTTTTACATTTTATTCTTTTTATATCCAACATCCAAAAATCAAAATTGAGTTTTAGTTTTTTTTGCTTACCTGTAGTAAAAAACTATAATACGCATGTGCATTAAATAAAGCAGGTATTACTTCAATTCCTTGCTTTGACTAGATAACTAGTGATTTGTATACTCGTATATCAATTTAACAATAACAAAAACAAGTCTTAAGTTTTTTTCTTTTGAATTAGAATGGTTAAAACAAATTTTAAGTCAAACTTTTTTTTTTTTCTCAACACATTTTCATTTCCTTTAACAAAAAAAACAAAAAAATGTTTTAATTCTTTTTCTTTTAAAACTAAAAAAAATTTTATTTTAAGTCTTACATTTTTTTTGCCCTTTAAATGCCAAGTTTTTTTCTTTTCAATTTTACAGATGCTCTGCAGATTTAAAAATAAAAAAAAATTTTATATTTTTTATTTTCATATAAGAAATTTTCTTACTACTTTTATATGTACGCCTAGTATTTAAACCACGTATACAATTTTGTTTATAAGGAGCCGATCTACCTTAAATTGCTTAATATTTGACCTCTTACTATACAACCATTTGGAATTATGAGTTAACAACTCACACATATAACCTAACTTAAAACCTCAACTAAAACAAATTTTTGGTTTATAATAACTAAGATACATAAAATCAATTGTTCAGTTCATTTACCCTGCCTGCCAACTTACACAATATCAACAACCTTCGCTTCCTACTATAAAACCATTTGGAACTTATAAGTTAACAACCCATACATACAACCTAACTGAAAACCTAAACCAAAACAATCAAAACAAGTTCTTGACCTACTAACCAAGCATGACCTACACTAAAACCCATCAATCAAAATGTAGGTCAATATCTCGTGCGATATTAGTTGATTTTTTCTGATCCCAAAATGCAGGGTTACCTACACACATACATCTTATATAGATACACCACACGTTAGTAATGCATTCCTGAATGATGATTGTCGTATGGAGGTGATTTTAATAACGGCTGAAAATGTTATGTTGTTGAAACGTAGACACATTATTCTTAAGATACCTATTTAATTTGGTTTTTTTAATTACTATTATATATTAGAAATTTGCATTGAAAGCTTTTAACGGGATATTAAAAAAAGTATAAACAAAAATAAAGAGTGTTGGAAATATTTCTTTAATAATAATAACAGTATAAAAATTGGGCAGAAGATTTTTAATAGGCACTCGTGCGGAAATGGGTTAACGAACGTTTAAGCACGACAACAAAAAAATTAAAAACTTCATTGAGGCCTGATGCTGCAATGGGTTAATGTATCGTAACCAAATCAACTCAGTAAGCTTTTGTGGTAAAGAGCTACACTTTTGCAAATTTGCAACTCAATAGGTCAAACCGTTTAAGCGCGACAACAAAGTAAATTACAAAACTTCACTGACCCCTTGTGCAAAAACGGGTTAATGGATCGTAACCAAATTAACCTAGTGAGCTTTTTTGCTAAAGAGCCAGAATTTTGCGAATTTCAAATTAATTGATTAAACCGTTTAGGCAGGACAACCGAAAAGCTTTGATATATGATAATGAACTGTCAACGCTCGAATGTCAACGCGAGCAATAGCAATAGCAATTTGTTTTTAATAAATTTAAAAAAATTAAATATTAAAAATAATAAAGTCTTAACATTAAATTAAAATTAAGAAATTAAGAAATTTTAATACTATATAATAATTATAAAAATAAAAAAAAAAAAAAAAAAGAAAAAAGGAATAAAGGAAAAGGAAAAATTTCAAAGTCCAACTGAACGCGCCAAAATAGAGTTTATAAGTTTACAAAAATTATTGATCTTAACTTACATATATAAATATTATAAAAATAAAAAATAAAATTTTTTGAGCAATTATTATGAGCAAACTATGTAAAATTTGCAAAAAACAATTCCATCGTAAAACAAAAGGAATACAGTGCAGTGGTATTTGCCGAAATGTTTTCCACCTAAAATGTGCATCGGTTGCTGATGAACTTTTTAATGCTGTCCAGGCAGGAAGTGCGACTTGGAAATGCAATGACTGTCCTAGTAAAAGTAATGAATCGTTCGTTGTGCTGGGTGACAAAGAAAGTGAAGACGAGTTGAACAATGAATTCTCCACTATTAGTAATAACGAAAAGGATTTAACGGTACCCAAGCCATCCGATTGTGTAGGAGAAAATCTATATAATTGCTTGCAACAATTAGCGTCCGCTGTTAATGGCATTCACAACACATTAACTTTTGTTAACTTTAAAATAGAGGAAATTTTCCAACAAAATAAGCTGATATTGGAAGAGAATAGCACTCTCAAAAAACAAATTAAACTTAACGAGGATAGGACATATAAACTAGAAACTTTGGTAAACAAATTGCAAGGGGAAATAGATGGGATTGAACAACATAAAAACTAGTCCAATATTATAATTTCCGGACTACCTTCTAACTTAGACAATACAAAAAATACTGTATGTACCATATTTGATAAAATTCAAGCCAAAATTCCTAAGGAAAACATTTTAAGTGTTACTTGTTTAAATAAGCATAATAATAATAAGGAAAATAAAAATACTTTATACTTGGTAAAAATGAAAACCGATAAAGATAAAGAAGAAGCTATGGCGAAGAAATCTAACTACCGAAACCTTTTCACAGTTGAAGTAGGCCTTGAAAAATATGGCAACAAGCAAATTTTTTTTCGTCCACATCTTACCTCTCTTCAATCTAAATTACATTATGAGGCTAGGCAGCTTAAAATCGCTGGAAAATGTCAATATCTCTGGATCAAGAATAATAAAATTTATTTACGACAAAATGAAAACACAAAGATATTTAGAATTGAAAATTTTAATGACATTAACTTTGCTAAAACTAAACTTTGCAAATAAATACAATATAGATAAAATAATTTTTCCAAAAAATTCATTTTTGATTAATAAAATTTCTTTCTTTGTTATTCTCATATTGTTACACATAAATTTGGATTTAATTCTAAGTAAGTAAGTAAGTAACAGTAAGTAACATTCTAAGTAAAATAACTTTAATTAACATAACCTATAATATTATATTAGTAATTTGTTCTTTTTATTTTTACATTCTAATTACAACAACAACTTTAATTAACATAACCTATGCCATTGTCTTAGATCTTTGTTTTTTTTTTTTTTTTACTTTTTTATATCTACATAATTCTATATTTAATTTATATTTCATAGCAAACAATTTGTCAAAATCAGCAATTTCAGTTTTATACAATATACAGATTAACTCATTTACAAACAATTGGTCAACTAACGTCTTTAAACATAATTTATTATTTCTTATATATTTTAGTACAATTTATATCTCAACAATAACAATTAAATTTAATATAAACTTAATCTATTTTACAATTTTTATAACTCCTAAAATTATATTTTGCTCTTTCAGACTAAATTCTTATCCTTTAACTTTAAACTATTCAACTTTAAATATTAACCTTAAGCAATTACACATTGCTCGTATTTACTTTTCATATATTTCAAATTTTTCTACATTATTATATTTACGACTAAATCTATTTCACTTATTATTTTTTTCTCAAAATTATCTATTAACTTTAAACTTTACAATTTTTAATACTAATTTTAAACAATTATACATTGGCCATATTTACATTTTATACATTTCAAATTTTTCTGCATTATTATATATACGACAAAATCTAATTCACTTATTAATTTTTTTTCAAAATTTTCAATTAGCTTTAAACTTTACAATTTTAAATACTAATTTTAAACAATTATACTTTAGCCATATTTACATTTTATATATTTCAAATTTTTCTACATTACTATACATATTTACGAATAAATGCAATTCACTTATTAATTCTAATTCAAATTATCCACCTATGATATTATATAAAAACATCTTAATACTATATAAAAAAATAATATATATAAACATACATATCAATCTTCTAACACTCTTTTTTTTTTTTGGTCAGCTGTTAAATTTAATATTACATAAAAATATAATAAATATTAATTTTGACAGATTACAACTGTTAATTTTAACTCATGCTATACAAATTATTACTTTATACTCTATATGCACTTAGATGAAATAGAAAACGTAGAAAGCCATTTCAAGGTGGCACATTACCTAAATTACGACCATAATTCAATGAGTATAAAATATCAAAATAATTTTAACATTTTGTACTTAAACATACAAAGTTTAAGAAAAAAAATCTTTGAATTAGAAACATTAATCGAGAATTTTAAATGTAACATAGATGTAATTGTTCTAACTGAAATATGGCTACTTTCTTCTGAGAATAAATTTTTCAATCTATCAGAATATGATTCATATTTCATTAATAGAGACAAACCATATGGTGGAATCGCTATCTATATAAAAAATAACTATTCTAGTAATATTACTATTACTGAAGAATTTGACAATAGCCAAATATTAGGTATTAAGATAATGAAGCAAAACTTTAATATTGTTGGAATTTATAGATCGCACGAAACACGTCCTACTAACTTTATTAATAGAATCGATGAATTGACTTCCAACTACAAAAGATCTATAATAGTAGGTGATTTCAATCTTGACTTGCTAAATATAAACAACCCGGATATAGTTTCATATAAAGATATGTTGCTAAGTAATGGTTTCTTTATCTGCAATAAGATTTCTGAAACTTTCGCTACCAGATTTGGATCACAATCTAAAACAATAATTGATCATTTTCTAACCGACATTGTAGACAAAAAATATAATTTACATGTCTTAGATTGTTCCTTATCTGATCATCAAATGTTTTTAATCAGTACAAAACATATAAAAAATAATAATTGTAATAATATTCAATACAAAACCGTTTTAAATTAGACCAATATTACTAACAATGATTTCTGGCTAAATTCTGAATCATACAATGATGTTGATCAAATCATTGATAATCTCTCTGCTTTAATAAATAATAATACGGAGCGTATTGAAATAAAAAATGTTAAAAAAAAAAAGATATGGATAACTGAAGAGATTTTATGTGTTATGAAAATCAGAGATTCCTTTTTTAAATATAAGAAGCAACACGTGAATAATACTCATATTAACAACTAGTACATTCAATATAGAGATAGAGTTAAAAAATTAGTTATTGAGGCAAAAAAAAAATATTGCTCGGACAAAATCTCTTTATATCCGAGTGATACAAAAAAACTTTGGAATTTATATAAGGAGATTATACTTAATACTGATACACCCGTTTCAAAAAACCAAGTTAAGACTCTATGCCAGAATGAGAAAATGTTAGACAATCCAAAAGACATTTCTGAATGTTTCAATAATTTCTTTGTCAATGTAACCAAGGAAATAAACATATCTAATACAATTATTGATCATGTTTATTTAAGCCAATTCAGTCGTACCATATCTTCAGAATTCCAATTAACTCCAACAAATCTCGAAGAAGTAAGCACTGCTATCAGCTCATTAAATGCTGCGGCAGCTACAGGAATTGACAATATTTCTACGAAACTCATCAAACATTTTGCGGACCGATTAGTCCCTATATTTGTTAAATTAATTAATAAATCATTTAGTAACGGCATTTTTCCAAAAAAACTCAAAACTGCAATTGTAACTCCTATTTATAAAGACGGAAATAAAACTAACTGCTCAAACTACAGGCCTATTTCTATTCTTCCAGCAATTTCAAAAATTTTTGAAATTGTGATAAAGAATAGATTATCTAATTTTTTTTACTCTAATGATATCTTGAGTGAACAGGGTTTTCAATCAAAATCTAACACCACAGCTGCTTGTCTAAATCTAACAGATTTCATATCAAAAAGTATTGACAGGAAAAAATATACCAGCTGCGTCTTCCTTGACTTGAAAAAAGCATTTGATTGCGTGGATCATGAAATCTTATTGCTGAAACTTTCCAACTTTAATTTTTCAAGAATTCAAATACAATTTTTCGAATCTTACCTATTTAATAGAACACAAATAGTTCGCATTAATAATATTTGTAGCTCTGAGAAAAGCATATATAAAGGGGTACCACAAGGTTCTATTTTGGGACCGGACCTCTTTAAGTTATACATTGATGATCTAACTCGTCTAGCCCTAAAAGCGGAAATACAGCTGTATGCTGATGATGCGGTCTTAAAGTACTCTGAAAGTAGTGAAGAAATTACAAAAACTTCAATTCAAAATGATCTGAATGTCATTCAAGAGTGGTTAAATAAACATAGGATCAGTCTAAATATTAAGAAAACTAAAATAATTCTCTTTGCCAATAAAACATGGAACTTAGGTACAAGTATTCTCTTTAGAAATGAAAAAATTGAAATTGTCAAAAACTTTAATTATTTAGGTTTAAATTTAGATTATAAACTTAACTGGAGCAATCACATCGATTATATAAAAAAAAGAATAGCGCCATACATATTTATCAATCTATTATGCATAGATTGAAAAACTTTTTATCTAACAAAGCCCTATTCACGATCTACAATTCCTATATAAAATCTCATATTTGTTATCTAAACCCAATCTGGGGAAGAGCTGCCAAAGATTATTTGAACAAGTTAGACATTTTACATAAAAAAAGCATAAAGATAATTAATCGATACCCGACTCAACATCCAACAAGTTTATTATATTCTTCCCAATATATTAGTTTAGCAAACATTTGTAAATATGAGCTATATATCTTGGCTTTCAAGATTGTAAATAATGATATAAAGCATAATTTTATCATGAATAGATTGATTGACATTCATAACCACAATACACGTAACAAAGCAAACTATTATTTATCATTGTTTCGTACAAATAACCAAAGTAATAATGGGCTGTATAATTGTTTAAAAGCATATAACGAACTACCGGAAAGTCTTAAACAGATTGCGAATCTACCTACGTTTAAAATCCGAATTAAAGTATTTGTGTTAGAAAGTTAAAAATAAATAAAATAAAGAAGTAGGAAGATAAGGGGAAGTCGAGGGAATGTTATCTGTTATATTAGTTGTTGTATTCTATTTATGCATGTAGTCATATGTGGATTAAATTTAAATTTATAGTCTTAGATTATTTAAAAAAAAAAAAAAGAAAAAATAGAAAATAAAAAATGTGTTTTATTTAAAAAAAAAAAAAAAGAAAAAGTAAAAAATAAAAAAATGTAAAAACTTTTCATGTACATATATAGATGATAGGTATTATTATTTTTATTTATTTTATTACGTTTTTAATGAACTTTATTATTTTTTAATGAATATTATTTATATGAACTTTATCAGACCAGACAGCTCAGGCTACGGTCAAATAAATAAACTTGTATTATTAAACACTTTATATAAAATAATAATTAATGTAATATAAATTATAAAATACGATAATAAAGAAAAAAAAAAAAAAAAGCTTTAAATGACTCTCGGGCCGCAATGGGTTAAAGAACCGAAACGCCATATAGCCTATAATACTTTCCGGGGTCGTAGAAATGTTCCTGCAAAATATGGTTGCAATCGGACTGGTGGTTTTTACGTGAAAAGGGCACAAACAAACAAACAGAATTTCTTCTTCATATATTAAACTAGCAGAGTACCCGGCGTTTCCCGGAGTATTTGATCGGCTTTATGAAATAAAAATTATTAACTTTTGCTTTTGAGTAAATATAATTTAATTAATATAGTTCACCCATTACTATGCATTTCCACGTACTGGTAGTTAATATTCTACTTTTTGTTACATTTAGTTAAATTAAATAAACAGAGCGAAGATTTAGAGATAATTTATCTACAAAAAATCTTTAAAGGAATCAATAATCTATTGAGTACACAATTACGGCGAAGTGAGTTTTCACAAGATATTCGTTAATACTGAAACATAAAATCGATACCGAAAAATAAAATAAATTAAATTATAAGAGGCCATAATGTAATCAATTTTTTTTTGTAAGTAATGTCACTTCATGTTTTGGTGAATTATTCTTTTAAGCACATATTGAAAAATTTGTTATTAGGCTCGCTCTAGCCCTCCGTCTGTTAAAACTTATATACTGTTTAATAAAGAGCAATGAAATATTAACTATGCATCATAGGTCTCTTAAAAGAGTAATGTTCTAGAACAACATTTTTATATACGCTCACCGTTGGAGATCCTACAGCACCGACAGCTCTTCAAATTTTGAAAAAACTTGAAAAAAATGCGTACATTTAAGGTTCTGTTTAACATATTTTCAATATAAAAAATACATGATTGTTTTTTACCTTTATCAATCAATTTTTTTACGTTTAGTTTTTCTAAATATGTTTCCAAATTGATTGGCTAAAAATATGTGTAACGAGGAAGAGTGCAGTAGAGTAGACTGTGTCAACTCTGGGATACCCGCATGAACGTAATATATCCTGTTTCTATAAAACTTGATCATCTTTCAAAAACATTCAGATGTTTTAGTACCGAACTGCAGAGATATATTTATGTAGATTGGGGAGTTGTATGACAGCTACTCGAATCTATTACGCCTAGTTTCATTAAGTTCCAAGAAATGCAAGAAGCCTGAACCGGCTTCTCTAGGCCAATCAAATTTTACAAAAGATTTTGGCATGCAACTCGACACTTTTTTACTAAATTTCAGATAGCTAGCTTCAGTAGACACTGAGTTATTTTCATTCAAAAAGAGCAGTTGTATTGCAAGTATCCGAAGTTGTCATATCATCACAACGAAATTTTACAGAAAAATATAAAACTGGATCATCATTTGCAAAATTTCAGATACCTAGATTGGATAGACACTGGGTTATTTCCATTTAAAGAAAGAAGTTGTATGGCAGCTACTCGAGCCCGGTGGCCGAAAATGCTGGAGTTAAATAGCAAAACTAACAATTTTGCAAAAGTGACGTAAAAAAAATGTCAGCCTCCTAGCTCCTTTAGTTTTTGAGTTATCGTGCGGACGGACACTGAGTTATTTTCATTTAAAAAGAGAAGTTGTATGGCAGCTACCCGAACCCGTCGCACCACCACAACCATATTTTGCAGAATTTGTTGCCATAAAATTTGATCATCATTCGCAAAATTTCAGGTACCTAGATTGGATAAACCCTGGGTTATTTCCATTTAAAGAAAGAAGTTGTATGGCAGCTACTCGAACCCGGCGGCCGAAAATGCTGGAGTTAAATAGCAAAACTAACAATTTTGCAAAAGTGACGTAAAAAAAATGTCAGCCTCCTAGCTCCTTTAGTTTTTGAGTTATCGTGCGGACGGACACTGACTGATTTTCATTTAAAAAGAGAAGTTGTATGGCAGCTACCCGAACCCGTCGCACCACCACAGCCAAATTTTGCAGAATTTGTTGCCATAAAACTTGATTATCATTTGCAAGATTTCAGACGCTTAGCTTCATTAAGTTCCAAGAGGTGATTTTTACATAACACACACACGTTATTAATGCATTCCTGAATGATGATTGTCGTATGGAGGTGATTTTAATAACGGCTGAAAATGTTATGTTGTTGAAACTTAGACACATTATTCTTAAGATACCTATTTAATTTGGTTATTTTAATTACTATTATATATTAGAAATTTGCATTGAAAGCTTTTAACGGGATATTAAAAAAAGTATAGACAAAAGTAAAGAGTGTTGGAAATATTTCTTTAATAATAATAACAGTATAAAAAATTGGGCAGAAGATTTTTAATAGGTACTCGTGCGGAAATGGGTTAACCAGCGTTTAAGCACGACAACAAAAAAATTAAAAACTTCATTGAAGCCTGATGCTGAAATGCGTTAATGTATCGTAACCAAATCATCTCAGTAAGCTTCTGTGGTAAAGAGCTACACTTTTGCAAATTTGCAACTCAATAGGTCAAACCGTTTATGAGCGACAACAAAGAAATTAAAAAATTTCATTGGGTCCTGGTGCCAAAACGGGTTAATGAATCATAACCAAATCAACTGAGTGAGCTTTTGTGGTAAAGAGCTACACTTTGATATATTTTTAACTCAATTGGTCAAACCGTTTAAGCGCGATAACAAAGTAAATTACAAAACTTCACTGACCCCTTGTGCAAAACGGGTTAATGGATCGTAACCAAATTAACCTAGTGAGCTTTTTTGCTAAAGAGCAAGAATTTTGCGAATTTCAAATCAATTGATTAAACCGTTTAGGCAGGACAACCGAAAAGTTTTAAATGGCTCTCGGGCCGCAATGGGTTAAAGAACCGAAACGGGTATAACACTTTCCGGGGTCGTAGAAATGTTCCTACAAAATTTGGTTGCAATCGCGCTGGTGGTTTTTACATGAAAGGGCACAAACCAACAAACAGAATTTCTTCAGAATGGATGAAGAATGTAAGGTTTTCAGTTCTTTAAATATGTATGTACTCATTTTGATTAAATACTGTCCAGAAATGTGAATATGTTTTCTAATTTAATTGATTATGTTTATAGTATTTTTAAATATACGGATATTATACATACTATATGTACATATTTCAATGATATTTTATGGGAAATATGTTATACACATGCATCTTATATAGGTAGACCACATGTAAAAACCACATGTAAGTAATGCATTTTTGAATGATGACATGATGATTGTCTAATGTAGGAGATTGTTTCTGTTTTTTAACAACGGCCGAAAATGTTATGTTGTTAAGACTTAAAGACAGACTTAAACACAGTGATCTTAAGGTATTTAATAAGGTTACTTTAATTACTGTTTTATATTAGAAATTTGCATTGGAAGGTTTTTATGGAATATTAAAAACAGTATAGATAAAAGTAAAGAGTGTTGGAAATATCTTTTTAATAATAATAACAATACACAAAATTAGGCAAAATATTATTAATAAGTGCTCGTGCGGAAATGGGTTAACAAACGTTAACAAACGTTTTGTCACAGGTTTTATTTAGAACCATAAATTCATTCTGCCAAATTAGACACAAATTAGAAACAAAATTTTTTTTTGACAGTCTATCGTGTCGAAATGTGTTAATGTATCACAACAAAATTTATTGAATGAGTTTGTGTGCAAAAGTGCAATACTTGTGCAAATTTTCAATTGGTCTAATCGTTTAAGTACAACAACAAAAAATGAGAAACTTCATGTCCTGAAACCTGATGGGTTAATGTATCGTGACCAAATCAACTCAGTGAGCTTTTGTTATAAAGACCTACACTTTTGTTAATTTTCAACTCAATTGGTAAAACCGTTTAAGTGCGACAACAAAGAAATTAAAAAATTTCATTAAGCGCTGGTGCCAAAACGGTTTTATGGATCGTAACCAAATCAACTCAGTGAGCTCCTGTGGTAAAGACCTGCACTATTGTAAATTTTCAACTCAATTGGTCAAACCGTTTAAGCAGGACAACAGAAAAATTTAATGAACTTCGTTCGGCTCTCCTGCCCAACCGGGTCAACGGAACTTAATAAAAATTTGTCACAGGTTTTTTTTCGGACAATAAAACCACCAAACAAAATTGGACATAAATCGGAAACAAAATTTTTTTGACAGCCCGCTGGGCCGAATTCGGGTAACATATTCTATCCAAATTTCTTTGATACCCGCTTAAAACTAAGAAGAACATTTGTACAAATTTGCAACTTAATCGATCAAACCGTTTCGGCAGGACAACTAAAAAACGAAAAAGCTTTAAATGACTCTCGGGCCGCAATGGGTTAATGAACCGAAACGCCATATAGCCTATAATACTTTCCGGGGTCGTAGAAATGTTCCTGCAAAATATGGTTGCAATCGGACTGGTGGTTTTTACGTGAAAAGGGCACAAACAAACAAACAAACAGAATTTCTTCTTCATATATTAAACTAGCAGAGTACCCGGCGTTGCCCGGAGTATTTTATTGGCTTTATGAAATAAAAATTATTAACTTTTGTTTTTACGTTAATATAATTTAATTAATATAGTTAACTTATTATTATGCATTTACAGATGCTGGTAGTTTATATTCTATATTTTATTAGATTTAGTTAAATTGAATAAACAGAGCCAAGAATTAGAGACAATTCTTCTACAAAAATTTTTTAGAAGAATCAATAATCTATTGAGTACACAATTACGGCGAAGTGAATTTGCACAATATATTCTTTAATACCGAGACATAAAATCGCATTTCAATTATGACCATAATGTAGTATATTTTTTTTTTCGTAAGTAATATCACTTCATGTTTTGGTGAATATCCTTTTAAGCACATTTTGAAAAATTTGTTATTAAGTTCGCTCTGTCCCTCCGTCTGTTAAAACTTATATACTGTTTAATAAAGAGTAATGAAATATTAACTATGCATAGGTCTCTTAAAAGAGTAATGTTTTAGAACAACTTTTTTATGTACCCTCACCGTTGGAGATCCTACAGCACCAACAGCGAATTTTGAAAAAAACTTCTTTTTAAATGCGTACATTTCCGGTTCTGTTTAACATATTTTCAATATAAAAAATACATGATTGTTTTTTACATTTATAAATCAACCAGAATTTTTTTACGTTTAGTTTTTCTAATTATGTTTCCAAATTGATTGGCTAAAAATATGTGTAAAAATTGTATATGGATAAGAATGTAAGGTTTTCTGTTCTTTAAACATGTATGTACCATTTTTGATTAAATGATGTACAGAAATGTGAATATGTTTTCTAATTTAATTGATAAAGTTTATAGTATTTTTAAATATACGGATATTATACATACTATATGTACATATTTCAATGATATGTTATGGGAAATATGTTATACACATGCATCTTCTATAGGTAGACCACATGTAAAGATCACATGTAAGTAATACATTTCTGAATGATGACATGATGATTGTCTAATGTAGCAAATTGTTTCTGTTTTTAAACAACGGCCGAAAATGTTATGTTGTTAAGACTTAAACACAGTATTCTTAAGATACTTAATAAGGTTACTTTAATTACTGTTCTATATTAGAAATTTGCATTGAAAGGTTTTTATGGAATATTAGAAACAGTATAGATAAAAGTAAAGAATGTTGGAAATATCTTTTTAATAATAATAACAATACCCAAAATTAGGCAAAATATTATTAATAAGTGCTCGTGCGGAAATGGGTTAACAAACGTTAACAAACATTTTGTCAAAGGCTTAATTTAGAACCATAAATTCATTCTGCCAAATTAGACAGAAATTAGAAACAAAATTTTTTTTTTGGTTAATCTATCGTGCCGAAATGTGTTAATGTATCACAACAAAATTTATTGAATGAGTTTGAGTGCCAAAGTGCAATACTTGTACAAATTTTCAATTGGTCAAATCGTTTAAGCACAACAACAAAAAATGAGAATTTCATGGCCTGAAGCATGATGGGTTAATCTATCGTAACCAAATCAACTCAGAAAGCTTTTGTTATAAAGACCTACACTTTTGTAAATTTTCAACTCAATTGGTAAAACCGTTTAAGTGCGAGAACAAAGAAATTAAAAAAATTTATTGAGTCCTGGTGCCGAAACGGGCAAACCAAATAAACTCAGTAAGCTCCTGTTGTAAAGAGCTGCACTTTGATAAATTTTTAACTCAATTGGTCAAACAGTTTAAGTGCGACAACTAAGTAAATTACAAAACTTCACTGACCCCTGGTGCCGCAACGGGTTAATGGATCGTAACCAAATAAACTCAATGAGCTCCTGTGATAAAAAGCTGCACTATTGTAAATTTTCAACTCAATTGGTCATACTGTTTAAGCAGGACAACAGAAAAATTTAATGAACTTCGTTCGGCTCTCCTGCCCAAACGGGTTACCGGATCTTCATAAAAATTTGTCACAGGCTCTTTTTCAGACCATAAACCCACCACACAAAATTGGACATAAATCGGAAACAAAAAATTTTTTGGAAGCCCGCCGGGCCGAATCCGGGTAAAATATTGAATCTAAATTTCATCGGTACCAGTTCAATGATAAGAAGAATATTTGTCCAAACTTTCAGCTCAATCGATTAAACCGTTTAGGCACGACAACAAAAAAACGAAACGGCTTTAAATGGCTCTCGGGCCGCAATGGGTTAATGAACCGAAACGCGATATAGCCTATAACACTTTCCGGGGTCGTAGGAACGTTCCTGCAAAATTTGGTTGCAATCGGACTGGTGGTTTTTACGTGAAAAGGGCACAAACAAACAAACAAACAAAGAAACAAATAAACAAACAAACAGAATTTCTTCCTTATTTATTAGAAGAAGACTAGCAGAGTACCCGGCGTTTCCCGGAGTATTTGATCAGCTTTATGAAATAAAAATTATTAACTTTTGCTTTTGAGTAAATATAATTTAATTAATATAGTTCACCCATTACTATGCATTTCCACGTACTGGTAGTTAATATTCTACTTTTTGTTACATTTAGTTAAATTGAATAAACAGAGCGAAGATTTAGAGATAATTTATCTACAAAAAATCTTTAAAGGAATCAATAATCTATTGAGTACACAATTACGGCGAAGTGAGTTTTCACAATATATTCGTTAATACTGAAACATAAAATCGATACCGAAAAATAAAATAAATTAAATTATAAGAGGCCATAATGTAACCAATTTTTTTTTGTAAGTAATGTAACTTCATGTTTTGGTGAATTATTCTTTTAAGCACATTTTGAAAAATTTGTTATTAGGTTTGCTCTAGCCCTCCGTCTGTTAAAACTTATATACTGTTTAATAAAGAGCAATGAAATATTAACTATGCATCATAAGCTCTTCAAATTTTGAAAAAACTTCTTTTGAAATGCGTACATTTAAGGTTCTGTTTAACATATTTTCAATATAAAAAATACATGATTGTTTTTTACCTTTATAAATCAACCAGAATTTTTTTACGTTTAGTTTTTCTAATTATGTTTCCAAATTGATTGGCTAAAAATATGTGTAACGAGGAAGAGTGCAGTAGAGTAGACTGTCTCAACTCTGGGATACCCGTATGAACGTAATATATCCTGTTTCTATAAAACTTGATCATCTTTCAAAAACATTCAGTTGTTTTAGTACCGAACTGCAGAGATATATTTATGTAGATTGGGGAGTTGTATCACAGCTACCCGAATCTATTGCGCCTAGCTTCATTAAGTTCCAAGAAATGCAAGAAGCCTGAACCGGCTGCTTTAGGCCAATCAAATTTTACAAAAGTTTTTGGCATGCAACTCGACACTTTTTCACTAAATTTCAGATAGCTAGCTTCAATAGACACTGAGTTATTTTCATTCAAAAAGAGAAGTTGTATGGCAAGTATCCGAAGTTGTTATATCATCACAACGAAATTTTACAGAAGTTGTTGCCATAAAACTGGATCATCATTTGCAAAATTTCAGATACCTAGATTGGATAGACACTGGGTTATTTCCATTTAAAGAAAGAAGTTGTATGGCAGCTACTCGAGCCCGGTGGCCGAAAATGCTGGAGTTTAATAGCAAAACTAACAATTTTGCAAAAGTGACGTAAAAAAAATGTCAGCCTCCTAGCTCCTTTAGTTTTTGAGTTATCGTGCGGACGGACGGACGGACGGACTGACGTACATGGCTTAAACGACTCAGAATTCGATTCTGAGCCGATCCATACCTTTGACACTATATCTAGCTCGACTCCTTTAAGGTGTCACAAATGTAATAGCAAATTTATTATACCCTTGAACAAAGTTCATACGGGTATAAAAATTGTATATTTGTAAGAATGTAAGGTTTTCTGTTCTTTAAATATGTATGTACTCATTTTTGATTAAATGCTGTACAGAAATGTGTATATGTTTTCTAATTTAATTGATTAAGTTTATAATATTTTTAAATACACGGATATTATACATACTATATGTACATATTTCAATGATATTTTATGGGAAATATGTTATACACATGCATCTTATTTAGGTAGACCAAATGTAAAGACCACATGTAACTAATGCATTTCTGAATGATGACATGATGATTGTCTAATGTAGGAGATTGTTTCTGTTTTTGAACAACGGCCGAAAATGTTATGTTGTTAAGACTTAAACACAGTATTCTTAAGATACTTAATAAGGTTACTTTAATTATTGTTCTATATTAGAAATTTGCATTGAAAGGTTTTTATGGAATATTAGAAACAGTATAGATAAAAGTAAAGAGTGTTTGAAATATCTTTTTAATAATAATAACAATACACAAAATTAGGCAAAATATTATTAAGTGCTCGTGCGGAAATGGGTTAACAAACGTTAACAAACATTTTGTCACACGTTTTATTTAGAATCATAAATTCTTCCTCCCAAATTAGACAGAAATTAGAAACAAAATTTTTTTTTGACAGTCTATCGCGTCGAAATGTGTTAATGTATCACAACAAAATTTATTGAATGTGTTTGTGTGCCACAGTGCAATACTTGTGCAAATTTTCAATTGGTCAAATCTTTTAGGAACATCAACAAAAAATGAGAATTTCATGGCCTGAAGCCTGATTAGTTAATGTATCGTAGCCAAATCAACTCAGAGAGCTTTTGTTATAACCTAAACTTTTGTAAATTTTCAACTCAATTGGTAAAACCGTTTAAGTACGACAACAAAGAAATTTAAAATTTTTATTGAGCCCTGGTGCCGAAACGGGTTAATTGATCGTAACCAATTCTCCTCAGTTAGCTCCTGTGGTAAAGAGCTACACTTTTGTAAATTTTCAATTCAATTGGCAAAACAGTTTAAGCGCGACAACAAAGAAATTGAAAAATTTCATTGAGTCTTGTTGCCGAAACGGGTTAATGAATCGTATCCAAATCAACTCAGGGAGCTCCTGTGGTAAAGAGCTATACTTTGATAAATTTTTAACTCAATTGGTCAAACAGTTTAAGTGCGAAAACTAAGTAAATTACAAAATTTCACTGACCCCTGGTGTTGAAATGGGTTAATGAATCGTAACCAAATCAATTCAGTGAGCTCCTGTGGTAAAGAGCTACAATATTGTAAATTTTCAACTCAATTGGTCAAACTGTTTTACTTTACTTTACTTTACAAAACGCATTTATTTATCTCTCTATAGCAAGCCGTTCAAAAGTTATAGATTTTTTTATGAAAAGTCGCTAAAACATCTTTAACCCCTGATATCTCGAAAATGGTCCAGAATAGACCTCCCTCCCATAGAATTTTTTGTTCGTGCTCTATGTGAAAGTTAACACGGGACACCCTTTGTAAATAATAATGTAATTACATTAAAATTTACAAATTTTAAATCATTTACAATTTTTAAATTACATTAAATTAAAACTCAACATTTTAAATTTTACTAAAAAAAACATGAACTTAAAAGCAAAACCTTGCTGTTAAAAAACAAAATTGCACTTAAAGGCAAATCCTTGCTGTTTAAAAAAGATTGCACTTAAAAGCAAAACCTTGCTGTTAAAGAAAAACCTTTCATTTATAACAAAAAGCCTTTTACTTAAACGAAAAAAAAAAATCTAATAAATAAGGAAGAAATTCTGTTTGTTTGTTTGTTTGTGCCCTTTTCACGTAAAAACCATCAGTCCGATTGCAACCAAATTTTGCAGGAACATTTCTACGATCCCGGAAAGTGTTATAGGCTATATCGCGTTTCGGTTCATTAATCCATTGCGGCCCGAGAGCCATTTAAAGCTTTTTCGTTTTTTCGTTGTCCTGCCGTCCTTTCGTTGTCCTGGTTTGATCGGTTGAGTTGAAAATTTGTACAAATGTTCTCCTATACTTTGGGCAAGTACCTAATTTGGATTCAATATGTTACCCGGATTCGGCCCGGCGGGCTTTCAAAAAATTTTTTGTTTCTGATTTATATCCAATGTTGAATGGTGGTTTTATGGTCTGAAAAAAGTCTGTGTACAAATGTACAAATTTTTATGAATTTCCTGTAACCCGTTTGGCCACGAGAGCCGAACGAAGTTCATTAAATTTTTCTGTTGTCCTGCTTAAACGATTTGATCAATTGATTTGAAAATCCGCAAAATTATTGCTTTTTAGCAGAAAAGCTCACTGGGATAATTTGGTTACGATCCATTAACCCGTTTTGGCACCAGGGCTCACTGAAGTTTTTTGATTTACTTAGTTGTCGCGCTTAAACGGTTTGACCAATTGAGTTGAAAGTTTACAAAAGTATTGGTCTTCTCCACAGAAGCTCACTGAGTTGATTTGGTTACGATCCATTGACCCGTTTAGGCATAAGGGCTCAGTGAAGTTTTTAATTTACTTTGTTGTAGCGCTTAAACGGTTTGACCAATTCAGTTGAAAATTTACAAAAGTATAGCTCTTTACCCCAGAAGCTCGTTGACTAGATTTGGTTATGATCCATTAACCCATTTCGGTACCAGCGCCCAATGAAGTTTTTTAATTTCTTTGTTGTCGCACTTAAAAGGTTTAACTAATTAAGTTGAAAATTTACAAAAGTGTAGGTCTTTATCATAAAACCTTTCTGAGTTAATTACGATGAGTTAATGTTACGATGCAATAACCCGTTTCAGCATCAGGCTTCAGGCCTAGAAGTTTCTTATTTTTTGTTGTTGTTCAACACTCTTTACTCTTGTCTATACTGTTTTTAATATTCCATAAGAAGCTTTCATTGCAAATTTCTAATATATAATAGTAAATAAAATAATCTTATTAAGTATCTTAAGAATACTGTGTTTAAGTCTTAACAACATAACATTCTGGGCCGTTGTTAAAAAACAGAAACAATCTCCTACATACGACAACCATCATGTCATCATTGAAAAATACATTGCTTACATATTTAAAGAACAGAAAACCTTACATTCTTTTCCATATACAATATTTACACATATTTTTAGTCAATTCATTTGAAAACATAATTAGAAAAAGTAAACGTAAAAAAATTCTGGTTGATTTATAAAGGTAAAAAACAATCCTGTCTTTTTTTTTATTAAAAATATGTTTAACAGAATATGAGATGTGTGCATTAAAAAAGAAGCTTTTCAAAATTTTAAGAGCGGTAGATGTTGTAAGATCTCAAACGGTTGAGGCTATATAAAGTTTTACAACATTACTCTTTTAATAGACCTATGCATGGTTAATATTTCATTGCTCTTTATTAAACAGTGTATAAGGTTTATAAACAGACGAACGGACAGAGTGAAACTTTTCGGATTGAAGTTTTCAAAATGTGCTTACAAGGATTATTCATAAAAACATGAAGTGCCATTACTTTATTTCATTATTACGAAAAAAAATGTACTACATTATAGTTTTTTATAATTGAAATGCGATTTCATGTTTCGGTATTAGCGAATAATATATTGTGAAAACTCATTTCACCCTAATAGTATTCTCAATAGATTACTAATTCTTTTATTGATTTTTTGTAAACGAATTGTCCCTAATTCTTCGCTCTGTTTATTCGATTTGCTAAAAAAAATGAATGCAATTAAATGTAATAAAAATTAAAATATGAACTATCAGCATGTGCATGTATAAATGGATAAATAATAAGTAAATGCATAAGTGAACTATATTAATTAAATTATATTAACGCAAAGGCAAAATTTTTAGCCAACAAAATACTCCGAGCAACGTCGGCTAGTTGTATTATATTTACTCAACGCATATTAAAACCAAAACCATTTATACTATACATCCATACACAATAATATGATGACTAAAATTTTTCCAATCGAAGAAATATTTGTATTAATGATTTATTTCTTAGTATTTTTTTGTACTACCCTATCTATTTTATATTGTATTTGTATGTATTTGTATGTATTTCTTTTTCTTGTTTTTGAGAGTACCACGACATTGGCTTATATTTATTTAGTGGTGTAATATTATATATAATTGGAACGAATTACATTAAAATTTCGTTCAGTTATATTATAAACAAAATTATAGATTTTGATGTAGATACAAATTGTTTTTATTTGTATTCAGTAATTTAGATTATATTTCCTCTAATAGAATTGATTAAGTTATCTTTAGCGTGTAAGTTTATAAGAGAACATTTACACTTCAAGTGTAAAAAACGAAAACAACTTAAAGAAAAAAGAGGAAATCATATCATGAAAATCTAAAATATATTTAGATAGAAAACGATTTTCAGTTATTTCTCAATTAATTAGCCATTTTTTAATTACAAAAATTTTAAATACATGAATATTGAAAAACATTAATCAATTGAATGCACAATCTATACTCTTTAAAAAAAAATCTCCAATTATTTATTTATTTATTTATTATAATTAATTATTAATTTAAACTAAATTAATATCCATTTAATGTAACTAATATTAAGAAATTGGGTACATATTATATATGTACATAGTATAAAAGTACAAATCTAATTTTTGCAAATAATTTTTTTTTATATTTGGGTATAGTTTGTACTAACTTAAAATATAATAAAAATGTCTTGTGTTTTTATGTGCTAGTTGTTAGCTACCAAAAATATTCTTGTCACGCAGGTTACATGACTAAAATTTCAATTTTAAATATCAAGTTTTACATTTTATTTCATTTCTAAAGTTTTCATAGTAAATATTAAAATGTTTCATTAGTAGTATTGTGGTAATGTATTTCTTATACTTACAACGTACTTAGGTTACTAAATATGTTAAAACCTATATAAATCCTATGTCTATATTCGTACATATACATATATGTATTATGTATGTACCATCATTTATACATCCAAATATGATTAGGAAAGTTGCAAGTAAAACGGTATTAATAGTATATTTCATTATTTATTTAACATTATAATGCATGAAACCGTCAACTCAGTGACACAATTTAAATTTTTAACTAAAAAATGCAGAGTTTATTTATTATAGTTTGGTTTAGTTATTAAAAATAATTTAACTGTTGAAGTGATAGTTGCATTAGAATAAATTAGAGAAAACAAAATTGTATAAGAGATGAATTTAAAATACAAATATAGAACTATATTCTGTATTGTTATTATATATTTGTTAAAAGCAAAAGCAAATGGCTTAATATTACAAGAATATAATATTACAAATCAAAAGAACTATCCAAATCGATCGTGTAATAATAGTATAAATCATATAACAAATAAGAATGTGAGTACTAAAACATTTTATGGAAATTATAAAGAAGGTAAGAAAGAATAAAAATTATGAGAAAAATATATAAAATCCCAAAAAAAAAAAACGTTTAGCACATTAAATATGTCTGTAGATTTTATAAATCAAATTACTTATTTGATTTGCTAAATAAGAAATTATAAATTTTAAAATTTAAAATTTATATGAATTTTAAATAAGATTAATAACAATGTTACCTCAGTGCTGTTCATAAGATAAAAAATAAATCATACAATACTCAATGGTGCAAAATAAAACGAGTACTGTTTGATTAGGTATATATTAATATATAATTTAATATATAATATAAATATGTAAATTATAGTTGTACAAAAAATGTAGGAGTAAAATCATTTGCATCAGATACCTTGTATTTTTACCGACCGCATACATTAATGTATAAGGTAGGTATTGTTTTCATACTAAAAATTTGTACCCGAGATTTTCGCAAAAATGCACTACTCCGGTGTGGAGAAGGCTGTAAAAAAATTTTCAGCATGATGTCCGTCTGTGTGTGTGTGTGGGGGTGCGTTCGTGTGTGGGTATGTCTGTGGGCATGTGTACAGCTTAAACGACTGAGCGGAATTTTTTGAAATTTCATATTTAAGGTTTTCACGTAAATATCTCGGATCGATAAGCTTTTGGAGCAAATCGGGCAGCCGCAAGTAGTAGTTTACTAGTGTATTTTTTAAGTTTTTTACGAATATTTTGTAACAGAAAAATTTTGTGAGAAAAATTATTAAAAAAAAGTTGTTACACAAGTAAAGAGGAACAACTTTGCCATAGAACATTTTTTGATCCGACTAACTTTAACTTTTATTTAATTTTTTTTTTAAGTTCAAATTTCATACGTAACACTCCATATGAATTTATATGAACAATTTTTTTTTGTTTTTTTTTTATATCTCTAAAAATTTTTATACATACATATGTACGTACTTATATCTATGCCAACATATTATGCATTTGTTGATGACATAAAATTAAAATGGTAAAATTTTTGTTAGCAGATTTAATATTAATATCTTATGTTTGTTTTGTATTTGTTTACAGTTTTTATTATTTTTTACTTTTAATATTATTTTTTGAATGAAAAAAAAATCATGTATCTACATTACAATAATAATAATAATAATAAATGGATGTATGAATGAATGTACATATATTTTATAAAATTATATTTATATTTGAATAAAAAAAAAAGTTATTAAATTATTAGAAGTTATTTTGCTTTGATATAAATTATTATGTAAAAAATCTATAAATGTTGGCATTGTACTTTTTGTGTAGTGGCGGGTCTTGTGGTGGAGACAGCTGATTTTTTTAAGTTAAATTGGACTACTTTATATTAACAAGAAAGTTCATTCGTTTGTTTGTTAAGCTTCGTATGAATATCACTGGTATGTAACTAAAATTAGTAGGAACATTTTTTTCTTTGTCTAATAAATTAAGGTAATCAATTTATTATAACAATATGATTTGGAATATAATAGAAAAATTCGTTTTAAAAATTTATTTTATATTTTTCAGTTCAGATTTAGAAAAAAGCTTTTTTTTTAAATTATTTTATTTGTTTGTATTGATAGATTGTTTTCGATTAAAAATTCAACTAATAATATTTAAAAACAATCAAAGTAACACTTTTTTTTGTTGTTTTTTTCCTATTCGTTTTTATTTTTCTTCGCAGTATTACATTTTGCTCTTTTTTGTTTTCTGTTATTTAGGTTCGCTAAGTATTTCTATTTTTTTTTGTTTAATATAAATATGTACTGTATGTACCTAGTCTATTGAAAAAATAGAAATTATTACCTATAGAACATTCTGAATTTTTTTTGTTCGTTTATGTTTACCGTCCATTCATATGCATACATACAATTTTTTTTTGTTCGTTTATGTTTACCGTCCTTTCATATAAATATGTATAACTGTTGCCTACATATTAAAAAATAATAAATCTACAACTAGTACATATATACCCATATATTCAATCATATATGTATCTATGCTATGGTCTGAACTTGTGATTGTTACATTGTATTATATTATATTGTGGCCAAATTTTTAAAAAATTAAGAAAACGTTGCATAGCAAAATTTAAATAAAAATATTATTGCAATTTTATAATGTTCTTTATTTCCACTTAAAAATCAACCCTTTAATAACTTTGATTTATACACTGTCTTGTTTTTTCTTTCTTTTCATACTATAACATTTTAATATTTATTGTTTTCTATCTGTTATGTACGTAAATATCAGATGTACGTTTTTCTCTCTTCTTAGCATAACATTTGTTAAATTAACATTTAACATAACAATGGGGCACGCTAATCAGCAGCAGCAGCACGTCTTTTACTGTATTTAGATTCTTGACAAAAACTCATTTCATAAATTTCACATACCACATTTCACATTACACATACATATGTACCTATTATTATTATTGCAATAGGTCATAGCATAGCTAACAATAATTTAGAAATCCTGGACCATAGATATATTAACTAATAGATAGGCAGTGAAGAAAATATTTTCAGCCAATTTTGAGAAACAGCTGAGTGAACCGTGGGTATGTATTGCTTTAGTTTCCTCAGAAATAGGTTCCTAAAAGGAGAAATAATATCATTTCTAATTTTTAAAAGAATTTTAGCGCTTATTTTGTTACTTTACAAGTAGTTAAAATTTTAAAAACAAAATATGTCAATTATTAAGTACATAATATAAAAATGTAAAATCTCTGAATGAAACTGGTTATAAGAAACTGCTTTACATTATTTTAATAAATATAAACAGCTGAGTGAACGAAATGTATACATATTATAAAATGCATATATATTTTTTTGACCTACCTTACCTACCTTATTTTTTTGAATACCTTAAGATAGGAAAACACATAAGAAGAAAAGAAACGACTATAACTAATTTCCCATCTATTAGTTAATATATCTATGGCCTGGACAGTGGACACTGAAATATTTGTTTGTTTAGTAAAACACATACAAAAAAATAAGCGGAAAGCTAAGAAAATGACATTTCATTAAAAAATAACTTTTTTGATTTTTTTCTTATTTTTTTTACCCAAAAATATGATTTTTTACGAAAATGTATATTAAGTTTTCATTATGAAATACTTGCCCAAAAATGTAGAATTTTAATTTAAATTATAGTTTGGAATCTCTGCTATTATCTCACAAAATATCAGCTTTCAATTCAAAATTTTTAATATATTTTCCATAAAAAATATAGGAATAGGTTTTTCAAGCGTAAAAATTTTGAGAGTAAAAATTTTTCATAATTTAGTGAACATAACCTAACAATTCAAAAGCTTTAAAATAAATTGTGCACAAATTTGGTTAGTATATTTAAATTACAATCAAGTTTATATAATTTTAATTTAAATAAAAATAAATAAAATATATATGAAAAGAAAGTTTGAAATTTTATCTTTATTCTTGAAAAAAAATTAACTTTCTACTCATATTTTTTAATTTTATATTGATAAATTGAAAATCTTGATTACCAAATTCTGGGTAAGCAGTTTTCGTTTTTTAGGATACAGTTAATAAAACAAAATTAATTGTATAATAGTTATGAATATAAACTGTAGGTATTTATTTTTAAATTTATATTGGAAATGATTTTTTAAAATTTTACTTTAAAGAATTAACTAAATAATATTTTTAAAGAATTAAATTATTTAGTTATTAGCATCTTATATTGTCGTTTTTACAGTTATACAGGATACAGTTAATAAAACAAAATTAATTGTATAATAGTTATGAATATAAACTGTAGGTATTTATTTTTAATTTTATATTGGAAATGATTTTTTAAAATTTTACTTTAAAGAATTAACTAAATAATATTTTTAAAGAATTAAATTATTTAGTTATTAGCATCTTATATTGCCGTTTTTAATTAATTTAAATAAGATGTTTAAAAAATGTGAAATTCTTGGACTAAACAGTCTTTGACTTTTTCTTTTACGTTTTTCCATTTCCAAAAAAAAGCCTTTGAACACATTATGGATAAGCGCCCTATTAATATCGGGTTGGCAACCGAAGGCGTATAGTTCCATATGTAAATTATATTTTTCAGAATCGTGTTTTTCTTTAAATAACCCTCAAAGGCTGCCAAATTTGATACCAAATGCATTCCTAGTATTTTCTCTAACTACCCTGAACATACGATGATGATTTAATTATTTTATTCTTTCAAAATTTAATTTTAAAAGTTGAAAAAAAAAATTTAAATGGCTGAAATTTATACAAAGCTAAAAAACAACAATAAACTTTTATATGTTTTATCTGATAATAATTACTTAATTCAATTGTACGAAATAAACGCTCTTTTCCAAAGCTTTTAAAAAACTTTTTTAAATAAAAAAGTAATTGGAAGCAATTTTTTCCTTCAGTGTCCAGGTCTTCTAAATTATTGTTAGCTATGAATAGGTACACCCATACAATATTTAATAATAAATAATGTAAAAGGTTTTTAAGTAATAGATACATTTCATACTTTTTTTTTATTATTTTTTTTAGATTTATTTGTTCTGTTTTATTATTATATACATTTGGAGAAGAATCTAAATAACACCAAATTACTTAAGATTTTAATTTAATATAACGACCCTCTTATTAGGAGTATTCTATATTATATTGTTATGTTTTTTATGCATTTAGCTTTTCACAATACGTATGTATATCTTTTATGCTCTCTATTTAACAACTTTAATTTATAAATATTTCATTTTGTAAAAAATTAAGAAAAAATCAAATTGAATTTTATTTATTATAAAACTTATACCTTAACTTAATCTAAACTTATACCTTAACTTAATCTTAACCTAACTTACAAACTAAGAAATCTCAATCTGGTTGTTCATTCACCCACCAGTAAAAGTTGTCTTTTATTAAAATATCTCTATCCGAGATTGATTTTTCATATTTTTAGTTTTGAAGGCTTATAAAATTATAGTTTAAATAGATTTTTGTATCGGTAGCTCTTCTGTGGTCATGGTAAAATATTGGAATTATATCTGCATTTTGGATATAATTGTGGTTATCTAAATAGATGAATCCTACCGGCGGAACGAAGCTTCTAGACATTGTGTGTTCTATGAATAAATTGTTGAAGTAAATTGAATTTTTTACCATATTATTATTTTCTATTTCATAAGTTTTATTCCAGAATTTTCTTATTAGTGAGATTATAAAATTAACTTTTCTGATTATTTTTGATTTACTTAAAATTACTTTATTTGAAATAAAGTGTTTATCTTGTGTATCTAACTTTCTGTGTTCTCCCAGACATAATCTAAGGCATTTTCTTTCAAAACTTCTGAATTTCTCCATTAGCGAGGCGCTAATATTAAATCATATTGGGCATCAATAGCAGAGTATCTATCTTATAATTGATTGATAAGCTATTATTTTTACTCTTGGGTTAATATTTTTTGAATAAAACAGTTTTTTGGCTATGAAAAAAGCTTTGTTGACTTTTTCATTTTGTTTTTTAACATGATGTATAAATTTACAGTTATGTTGTAACCAAATCTCCAATAACAATTTAAGATTATTTGCTTTTTATTTCAGACGGACTATTTTTATTTAGTCCAAACTGTTTCCATTTTCTTTTGATGAAAATATGGCAGTTTTTTACAATATCGCGAAACATAATAAGTTCGGATTTACTACAGTTAATTCTTAATCTCCAAGAGCTAGTGTAATTTATTACCTTGTCAAATAATTTGTTTATTTCGGGTTTTAGAAAATTAAGGTTCTTATTCGCTACGTAAATGGTCAAATCATCTACAAACGCTTTGGCTTATGTATTGGTTATTTAATATGTGCAAAAGTTATTTTATGTAGATTAGAAACAGAATTGGCGAATTAACGTTCCCTGTTGTAAGCCATTTAACATAATATATGAGTTATCACAAATCTCGCCGTTTACCTCCTAATCATATTGAATATTAACCTTATAAGATATTTCGGAAATTGATACATAATAAGTTTATATATAAGTCCATCGATCCATACCGATGTGAAAGCATCTGTCAGATCTAATAGCATGCAACCCACGCACTCTTTTTTGAAATGTGCCAACGAACGTCATTCATCAATTTGTTAGTAGATATAGCTGCATGTGTAGTAGATATGTTTTTGCGAGAGCCAAATTGGTTATTTGATAGTATGTTTAGTTTTTCTGTATGGAATATTATATGTTTATTAATTATTTTTTTAAAAACTTTCCCAATATTAGATAGTAAACTTATAGGCCTGTAATTTGTCGGT
Organism: Poecilobothrus nobilitatus; assembly: GCA_947095535.1. NCBI lineage: Eukaryota > Metazoa > Arthropoda > Insecta > Diptera > Dolichopodidae > Poecilobothrus > Poecilobothrus nobilitatus. The sequence goes on from OX352772.1 coordinate 144,073,012, forward strand.
TCTGATTTCCCTTTACCTTGTTTTTTGAGTGGTGTTCCAGAATCACAAGCAACATCAACCTAAAATGAAATAAAAAAAAAACACAAAGAACTTTATTCTTTTAAGCATTTTATAAAGTTATACTTATCTAAATGAACTGGAGCATCACAGCAACATCATCTGGAATTTCATCTAAAACCTATAATAGAAATGTATTAGAAATTGAATATATTAAAAATTAATTTTAAAATTTATAACAATTAAATATGAACTTACTTGTGCTTATTTTAGAAATTTCTGTAAATGTCAAAATAATATAAAGCTTTTGGATAAAAAATAAATAATTGAATTATAATAAATTATTGTTAAAAAGCTTTCTAAGAAAGAAATTGAATTATATAATTATGTAATAAGAAATTAAAAACGAGAATCGAATTAAACTTACTCACTTGTTTTGTTATATACCATCATTATATACAAGAATAGTAAAACATATGATGTTGATACTTTTTCTTTTGTAGATAAGAAAGGTTAATGAACTCAAACCGTAATGTAATTTTAATTTAAGTTAGCATAATAGTATACAGTAATATAATTTTAGTTTAAGTTAATATAGTAGTTTTAAGGATTATTCGTATTTAAGCAGTAGAAAGAAGAGGAGCAAAATTTGATTATAAATTAAATTAAATTAAAATAAAAAAACTTTTTGGAACAACATATTTTTGGCGTACTTGTTAACTATTAAGTATTTTTTTTGGAAGAACAACTGTAGCGTACCTTTATAATTAGGCATACTATTAAACATGGTCCTTCGAGCCGGATGAATACAGATTGTTGGTTGAAATAATGCAGATTGTTGGTTGAATCAATGCAGATTGTTTGTTGAATTGTAAGTTAAAAAAAAAAATAAAAATAGTGTGTAATTTATTTTATAAAACTACAAAAAAAAAAGGAGAAAATTTAAATATATATACAAGTACATAATTTTTTATAATATATAACTTATTAAAATTTATAATACTATTGTTTTACATTTATATAACGTTAGTTGAAAAATAAAATAAATTTTAAAATAATAAAAAATTTGTCCGCTAACTATAATAAATAAAAAAGTAATTGTAAAATAAAGCATTTATTGTCTTTTTAATTAATTAAAATAAAATTTATATAAAAAAAAAAAAGAGAATGGAAGGTGTTAGGCAGCAAGGAGAAATTCGTAATTCTTTAATTAGGTTCGAGACTAATTACAAAAAGGATTCGAAAACGCGTTAAACAAAAATTTATTTTAAAAACAAATTAGACCAGTAAGAGGTCAAATGGCAGAAGTTCAAATCAAATCACGAGACAATAATTCTTGATGCATCGACACTACAAATGAGAGTAGGTGCACATCCCATCAGGCAATGTTCACAATCTATTAGTTTGAACCACGAGCAGAGAAGAAACGCTGTAATCGATAAAAGGCTGTGTTCAAATTGTTTGTCAAAAGGGCATATTGCTACAAGATGTTCAAGCCGTTCGTCGTGTTTCAAATGTAAGCATCGGCATCATACATTGCTACATAATGACACAATAATTGCAACAAAGCAAAATGAAGGAAGATCAGAGCCTGGTAGCTCACAGGATCTAAATAATGTAACAAAAATACACCACGTCGGAACTAAATATATAAACAAAGAGATTTTGTTAGCTACAGCTTTAGTAACCATAAAATCCGCAGATGGACAAGAACATTTAATTCGAGCGTTAATTGATCAAGGATCACAATCAACATTCATTACAGAAGCGCTCGTCAAGAAATTGAATTTGAAAGGTTATCCAAGGTTATCCCAAATGAAATCTTTTGTTCAACATCTTTTTTGTTCAACTTTCCTCAATTCACAATGAGTCCAATTTGAGTGTAGATGCCCTGGTACTGAAAAAATTAACTGGAATCCTACCGTCAAATCGAATATATCCAAATCAGTCCTGGAAACATTTAGAGGGTTTGGAGTAGGCTGATCCCAAGTATTACGAAGCCGGTAAGATTGATATGATGTTGGGAGCGGATACATATTGGAAAATTATTTTAAACGGTGTCAAATTTGGCTAGCCTGTCAGCCCTATAGCTCAAAATACAGTACTTGGATGGATTGTATCTAGGGAAGCTACGAGCAAGCAAATAAAACTGCAATACCAGAAGTTTTAACATATCATAGTCATCTCACGATTCAAAATGAATTACAAAAGTTTTGGGAGATAGAAGAAACTACACCTGTAATAAAATACCTCACACCGAAAGAAACATATTGCGAAAATTTTTATGCCAAAGCAGTGCAGCGTTTGCCCACAGGACGATACGTGGTTCGAGTATCGTTCAAGGGCACAAATGCTAAACCACAGTTTGGAAAATCTCGGTCATCAGCGTTTTCCAGGTTTAAAAGTTTAGAGACCCAATTTACAAAGCTTCCTGAAATGCACGCAGCATATGAGAAATGAATACAAGAATATTTAAACTTGAATCACATGATTTTGGCTAAATCAGCCGAAATGGAAAATATGTGGCAAAACAAAAATGGAAGGACATTCTATAAAACTAATTATCTCCCACATCATGCAATTTATAAATAAAGCACTATAACGAAACTTCGTGTGGTGTTTGATGCTTCCAATAAAACAATTGATGGGCCATCACTCAACGAGATGTAAAAGGTCCTAAGATACAAGATGATTTATTATGGATTTTATTAAGATGGCGGAAATACAAAATTGATTTTACGGCTGACATCGAAAAAATGTATCGGCAAATTTGGATCAACACTGAGATGCGGAATACCAAAGAATACTTTGGAGAAGAAATCTAAATGAACAGCTTTGAGATTATAGGGTAAAGACAGTAACTTTTGGAACTTCGTCGGCACCTTATTTAGCAGTTCACACATTAAATCAAATAGCAAATGATGAGAAGGATAATTATAATCTTGCAACAAATATAATAAAAACAGATTTTTATGTAGATGATCTTTTGACAGGAGCTAACACAGTAGAAAAAGCAGTGCAAATAAGAAATCAAATAAATGATCTTTTGAAATCAGGTGCATTTAATCTTCGTAAGTGGACATCAAACATTGAAGAACTATTGGCAGGTATTCTTACCGAAGATAGAGAACTAAGTGGTGTGATTGAATTTGACATAGATGAAAGCATAAAAACTTTGGGCATAAATTGGTTTGCAAAACCAGATAATTTCAAATATAAATTAACAATAAAACTTTCAGAAATACCACATATCAAAACGCAAATTTTTAAGCACAATTTCGCAAATATTTGACCCGTTAGGATTTTTGACACCATTCACCATAAAATTGAAAATCATAATGCAATCACTATGGCTAAAAGGAGTGGATTGGGACCAGAATCTTCCTTCAAAAATTCAAAATATATGGAACAAGATACAAAAGAAAATTTACAACATTGAAAACATCACAATACCTAGATGGATTGAAACTACATCCAATTCGGTGGAGATTCATGGCTTCTGCGATAGCTCACAACAAAATGCGAAATCAAAAGGGAGATATAAAAATTAAATTATTAACCTCAAAAGCGAAAGTCACTCCTGTGAAACAGATATCAATACCACGCATTGAATTATGTGGAGCGGTATTATTATGCAAGTTATACCAACCATAAAAAACGCCATGAAATTCGAAAAAATTAAATTTTATGCATGGACGGATTCAACAATTGTATTGGCATGGTTACGAAGTCATCCCGGTAATCATAAAACTTTTGTAGCAAATCGCATCTCATAAATACAAGATGTGAGTGAAATTGAAATGTGGAGCCATGTTCCAACAAACAGTAATCCAGCCGATCTAGCATCTAGAGGACTTTATCCAAATGAACTACTCAAAGCAGATTTATGGTGGAATGGACCTGATTGGTTTTTACATGATGAACAAGATTGGCAAAAATTACCACAGTTAAACGAAACATTATTGGAAACAAAAAAGTTCAAGGTACACTTAAGTGCCAACTCCCAACCAAGCATTATTGACCAATTATTCAATAAGTATTCAACATTACAAAAATTGGTAAGGGTCACAGCATACATTATGCGTGTAAGAAATATTATAAAAAAGATCAAATTGCATTCAAATCATTTGACTATACCGGAATTAGAGGAAGCTGAAAAACTTCTAATTAGTCACATGCAACAAAATAACTTCACACATGAAATAAAAAATTTAAGGGCTGGAATACCAGCTGGTGAAAGACTAAATAATCTTCATCCATTCATAGATGCACATAACATTCTCAGAGTTGCTGGATGGTTGCATCACGCAAGCATTCCAGTGGGAAGAAAAACATCCGATTATCATAACCAATAAACATCCTTTAACTTCATTAATAATAAATAACATGCACAAAATAACATTACATGGAAGTACTCAATCAATGATCGGTATGATTAGAAGAAAATATTGGTTGCTAAACGCGAGAAATGAAGTCATATGTTTTAGGCAAAAGGCTCAACAATCTCAACAATTAATGGGCACTCCGCCATCACCACGGTTAAATATGGCAAGACCTTTCCAACATACTGGGGTAGATTATTGCGGCCCTATTGAAATAAAAACATCAAAAATTCGAAATGCCAAAAGCATGAAGGCATTTTTATCAATTTTTATCTGCCTGGTCACTAAAGCGATACACATAGAGTTACTGTCCGAATTAACATCACATGCCTTTTTGGCAGCTCTAGAACGCTTTGTGGCAAGACGTGCGTTATGTTCTGACTTTTACTCTGACAATTGTACAAACTTTGTTGGATTGTTCATCTGACTCATGGCGCAGTGGTTAAATCGCCAACCTTTCAATAGAAGGGTCTTGGGTTCAAACTCCGGTCAGGTCATAAATAAAAAATATGTAGTACTTTTATATCGTAATAATGTATATCGTATAATTAATAGTAGTAATAATAACATTAATAGTATTAATAATAATAATAGTAATAGTAATAATAACAATAATTATAATAATAGTAATAATAATATTAGCTGCTACAGTGGGGCTATCTTTGGTTATATCATGCAAGTAAGGTGTTATATACTGCTGCACGTTGTAATCTACGGTTGGCGCTGATTCTGTAGTAAAATAATAACAATAATAACAATAATAATAATAATAGTAATAATAATAATAGTGATAGTAATAATAACAACAATTATAATAATAATAATAATAATAATAGTAATAATAATAATAGCTGCTACAGTGGAGCCATCTTTGGTTATATCATGCAAGTAGGGAGTTATATACTGCTGCACGTTGTAATCCACTGATGGCGCTGACTCTGTAGTAAAATAATAATAATATTAATAAGAATACTAATACCAATAATAGTAACCGCTACAGTGACAGTGGGGGTTGCCTTCAATAATTACCTCATGTAGTTACTATATACTACTACTACATGTTGTAACTGTTGTGATGGCTTTAGTCACTGTTAGCAAAATAGTAATGATAATAGGCGATTTCATTGTTTCCTTACAGTCCCACTCCCAATTCAATGTTTCCGTATCCATTTCCTATCCTTTCCTATCCCTACTCCCTAGCCAATATGCTGCGTTCGCAGGTAAGGGTTTCATCCCATTATATTGGATAAAGGGGGAGGTGGGTTTGGTCAGTAAGAATCTGACACTACCAAGGGGGACATTCTTGGTGTCTTTGGAAGATTCCCACCTCCCTTAGGAAAAAAAAAAAAATTTTGAAATATTTTAGAAGATGATTATGTAAAATACCTAAAACAAATAATGAAAGAAATCCCAGAGTTAGCGGAAAACGAAAACATAAAGTGGCATTTTATACCACCAATGTCTCCCAATTTCAGTGGATTATGGGAGGCAGGTGTAAAATCGGCCAAATACCATTTAAAAAGGATATTACATAACAATAAATTAACTTTTGAAGAACTTGTAACAACAACAGTACAAATAGAAGCATTCCTCAATTCGCGTCCATTTTGTCAGTTAACAGATGACCCGGAAGATCTTACAGCTTTAACTCCAGGTCATTTCTTAATCGGAGGCCCTTTATTATTAGACAATATTAGACAATCACGAACATTGTTTGAAAAGATGGCAATTTATGCAACAACTTGTTCAATCATTTTGGAAAAGATGGCACTCGGAATATTTACACACATTACAACATAGACCAAAAGGGCAATTTCAAAAAATTTGGAAATAGGAAACTTAGTATTGATAAAAGATGAATTAATACGAGTTGTAACACTTAAAACTAAAGATTCCATATATAAAAGAGCTATTTCTAAAATTTGTTTACTACCAATTATAGATAACTATTCAAACCTACCATAAAATAATAGGCAACCTAATACAAAAATGAATAATAAACAACTTAACATATAATATAAATTAACCTAATATAAATTGGAAAATAAATTAACTAACTTAATATAAAATAATAATAAATTCGATAACCTAATACACATTTGAAAATAAATTAACTAACTTAATATAAAATAGTTATATATATATATGTAAAACTTACAGTTCAATTAACAATCGTAATTCCAATAATCAATCCAAATATTGTAAATAATCTCTAAGCAAGCAACTTCACTATGCTCCAGAATCACAAGCAACATCAACCTAAAATGAAATAAAAAAAAAACACAAATAACTTTATTCTTTTAAGCATTTTATAAAGTTATACTTATCTAAATGAACTGGAGCATCACAGCAACATCATCTGGAATTTCATCTAAAACCTATAATAGAAATGTATTAGAAATTGAATATATTAAAAATTAATTTTAAAATTTATAACAATTAAATATGAACTTACTTGTGCTTATTTTAGAAATTTCTGTAAATGTCAAAATAATATAAAGCTTTTGGATAAAAAATAAATAATTGAATTATAATAAATTATTGTTAAAAAGCTTTCTAAGAAAGAAATTGAATTATAAAATTATGTAATAAGAAATTAAAAACGAGAATCGAATTAAACTTACTCACTTTTTTTGTTATATACCATCATTAGAAAGGTTAATGAAGTCAAACCGTAAGGTAATTTTAATTTAAGTTAGCATAATAGTGTAATATAATTTTAGTTTAAGTTAATATAGTAGTTTTAAGGATCATTTGTAATTAAGCAGTAGAAAGAAGAGGAGCAAAATTTGATAATAAATTAAATTAAATTAAAATAAAAAAACTTTTTGGAACAACATATTTTTGGAGTACTTATTAACTAAGTATTTTTTTTGGAAGAACCACTTCGGCGTACCTTTATAATTAGGCATACTATTAAACATGGTCCTTCGAGCCGGATGAATAGAGATTGTTGGTTGAAATAATGCAGGTTGTTGGTTGAATCAATGCAGATTGTTGGTTGAATTGTAAGTTAAAAAAAAAATAAAAAATAGTGTGTAATTTATTTTATAAAAATACAAAAAAAAAAGGAGAAAATTTAAATATATATACAAGTACATAATTTTTAAACTTATTAAAATTTATAATACTATAGTTTTACAATTATATTACGTTAGTTGAAAAATAAAATAAATTTTAAAATAATAAAAAATTTGTCCGCTAACTATAATAAATAAAAAACTAATTGTAAAATAAAGCATTTATTGTCTTTTTAATTAATTAAAATAAAATTTATATAAAAAAAAAAAAGAAAATGGAAGGTTTGGAGACGAAGGAGAAATTCGTAATTCTTTAATTAGGTTCGAGACTAATTACAAAAAGGATTCGAAAACGCGTAAAACAAAAATTTATTTTAAAAACAAATTAGACTAGTTAGAGGTCAACTAGCAGAAGTTCAAATCAAATCACGAGACAATAATTTTTGATGCAGATGAGGCCTGTGCAGAATATTTTAATAAACAAGTCTTTGGTGAAGTTGAAGATTTTGTATTTGATTTCAGAAATACTTTAGAAGAAGACTGTTTCAGCATCCATTCAAAAAAACCGAGTGATCTTAGTGAACAAGAAGAAGAGAAAGCTACTGGAAAGGAAGAAGTAAATTTACCAAAGATAAATGTACCAAAATTTGTTGGAGAGTATAATCTTTGGACGTTATTTCATGACCTATATACAACGTTAATTCACAACAACAAATCAATTTCGAAAGTCCAAAAATTACATTATCTTAAAGCTAGTGTTATAGGTGAAACTGCCCAAGTAATAAGACATTTTAACATAACAGAAAATAATTACGATCCAGCTTGGGGTGCATTAAAAAACCAGTATGATAATAAAAGAGTCCTTATCAAAACACAACTGAAGATTTTGTTTTCACAACCATATAATTCTACTGATACAGCCTTTAATATTAGAAAATTAATCGGCACTACAAATGAGAGTAGACAAGCTTTGAACAATTTAGCAGTAAACACAAAGAATTGGGACATAATCTTCACTTATGTGATAAGCGAATGTTTACCTTTAGAAACCAAAAAACTTTGGGAAAGAAAAATAGGTGGTACAAAAGATTTTCCCGCTTACGAAAAATTAACAACATTTTTAGAAGGACAATTCAGAGCGTTAGAGGCGTCAAACATAAAAGAACAGTTCAAACCGTCAACATCCAAGGGAGCTTTCCAGAAAAGCACAAGCCATGGTTGCCAAATGTGTGTAGGAGCACATCCCATCAGGCAATGTTCACAATCTATTAGTTTGAACCACGAGCAGAGAAGAAACGCTGTAATCGATAAAAGGCTGTGTTCAAATTGTTTGTCAAAAGGGCATATAGCTACAAGATGTTCAAACCGTTCGTCATGTTTCAAATGTAAGCATCGGCATCATACATTGCTACATAATGACACAATAATTGCAACAAAGCAAAATGAAGGAAGATCAGAGCCTGGTAGCTCACAGGATCTAAATAATGTAACAAAAATACACCACGTCGGAACTAAATGTGTAAACAAAGAGATTTTGTTGGCTACAGCTTTAGTAACCATAAAGTCCGCAGACGGTCAAGAACATTTAATTCGAGCGTTAATTGATCAAGGATCACAATCAACATTCATTACAGAAGCGCTCGTCAAGAAATTGAGTTTGAAAGGTTATCCAAGGTTATCCCAAATAAAGTCTTTTGTTCAGCATCTTTTTTGTTCAACTTTCCTCAATTCACAATGAGTCCAATTTGAGTGTAGATGCCCTGGTACTGAAAAAATTAACTGGAATCCTACCGTCAAATCGAATATATCCAAATCAATGCTGGAAACATTTAGAGGGTTTGGAGTAGGCTAATCCCAAGTATTACGAAGCCGGTAAGTTTGATATGATGTTGGGAGTGGATACATATTGGAAAATTATTTTAAACGGTGTCAAATTTTAGGCGAGCCTGGCAGCCCTATACCTCAAAATACCGTACTTGGATGGATTGTATCTGGGGAAGCTACGAGCAAGCAAATAAAAACTGCAATGCCAGAAGTTTTAACATATCATAGTCATCTCACGATTCAAGATGAATTACAAAAGTTTTGGGAGATAGAAGAAACTGCACCTGTAATAAAATACCTCACACCGGAAGAAACATATTGCGAAAATTTTTATGCCAAAACAGTGCAGCGTTTGCCCACAGGACGATACGTGGTTCGAGTATCGTTCAAGGGCACAAATGCTAAACCACAGTTTGGAAAATCTCGGTCATCAGCGTTTTCCAGGTTTAAAAGTTTAGAGACCCAATTTACAAAGCTTCCTGAAATGCACGCAGAATATGAGAAATGCATACAAGAATATTTAGACTTGGATCACATGGTTCTAGCCGAAATCGAAAATATGTGGCAAACCAAAAATGGAAGGACATTCTATAAAACTAATTATTTCCCACATCATGCAGTTTATAAATAAAGCACTACAACGAAACTTCGTGTGGTGTTTGATGCCTCAATAAAACAATTGATGGGCCATCAATCAACGAGATGCTGTTAAAGGGTCCTAAGATACAAGATGATTTATTATGGATTTTATTAAGATGGCGGAAATAATAAATTGATTTTTCGGCTGACATTGAAAAAATGTATCGGCAAATTTGGATCAACACTGAAGATGCGGAATGCCAAAGAATACTTTGGAGATGAAATCCAAATGAACAGCTGCGAGATTATACGGTAAAGACAGTAACTTTTGGAACTTCGTCGGCACCTTATTTAGAAGTTCGCACATTAAATCAAATAGCAAATGATGAGAAGGATAATTATAATCTTGCAACAAATATAATAAAAACAGATTTTTATGTAGATGATCTTTTGACAGGAGCTAACAAAGTAGAAAAAGCAGTGCAAATAAGAGATCAAATAAATGATCTTTTGAAATGAGGTGGATTTAATCTTCGTAAGTGGACATCAAACATTGAAGAACTATTGGCAGGTATTCCTACCGAAGATTGAGAACTAAGTGGTGTGATTGAATTTGACATAGATGAAAGCATAAAAACTTTGGGCATAAATTGGTTTGCAAAACCAGATAATTTCAAATACAAATTAAGAATAAAACTTTGAGAAATACCACATATCAAAACGCAAATTTTTAAGCACAATTTCGCAAATATTTGACCCGTTAGGATTTTTGACACCATTCACCATAAAATTGAAAATCATAATGCAATCACTATGGCTAAAAGGAGTGGATTGGGACCAGAATCTTCCTTCAGAAGTTCAAGATATATGGAACAAGATACAAAAGGAAATTTACAACATTGAAAATATCGCAATACCTAGATGGATTGAAACTACAACCAATTCGGTGGAGATTCATGGCTTCTGCGATGGCTCACAACACGCTTATGCAGCAGTATTATACGTTAAAATGCGAAATCAAAAGGGAGATACAAAAATTAAATTATTAACCTCAAAAGCGAAAGTCACTCCTGTGAAACAGATATCAATACCACGCATTGAATTATGTGGAGCGGTATTATTATGCAATATATACCAAACCATAAAAAACGCCATGAAATTCGAAAAAATTAAATTTTATGCATGGACGGATTCAACAATTGTATTGGCATGGTTACGAAGTCATCCCGGTAATCATAAAACTTTTGTAGCAAATCGCATCTCACAAATACAAGATGTGAGTGAAATTTAAATGTTGGGCCACGTTCCAACAAACAGTAATCCAGCCGATCTAGCATCTAGAGGACTTTATCCAAATGAACTACTCAAAGCAGATTTATGGTGGAATGCACCAGATTGGCTTTTACATGAAGAACAAGATTGGCCAAAATTACCACAGTTAAACGATACATTATTGGAAACGAAAAAGTTCAAGGTACACTTAAGTGCCAACTCTCAAACAAGCATTATTAACTAATTATTCAATAAGTATTCAACTTACAAAAATTGGTAAGGGTCACAGCATACATTATGCGTGTAAGAAATATTATAAAAAAGATCAAATTGCATTCAAATCATTTGACTATACCGGAATTAGAGGAAGCTGAAAAACTTCTAATTAGTCACATGCAACAAAATAACTTCACACATGAAATAAAAAATTTAAGGGCTGGAATACCAGCTGGTGAAAGACTAAATAATCTACATCCATTCATAGATGCACATAACATTCTCAGAGTTGCCGGACGGTTGCATCACGCAAGCATTCCAATGGGAAGAAAAATATTCGATTATCATAACCTATAAACATCCTTTAACTTCATTAATAATAAATAACACATATAAATGTGTCATATGTTTTAGGCCCGTTATTAAAAGGCTCAACAATCTCAACAATTAATGGGTACTCCACCATCAACACGCTTAAATATGGCAAGACCTTTCCAACATACTGGAGTAGATTATTGCGGCCCTATTGAAATAAAAACATCAAAAATTCGAAATGCCAAAAGCATGAAGGCATTTTTATCAATTTTTATCTGCCTGGTCACTAAAGCGATACACATAGAGGTAGTGTCAGAATTAACATCACATGCCTTTTTAGCAGCTCTAAAACGCTTTGTAGGAAGACGTGGGTTATGTACTGACTTTTACTCTGACAATGGTAAAAACTTTGTTGGATTGTTCATCTGACTCATGGCGCAGTGGTTAAGTTGCCAACCTTTCAATCGAAGGGTCTTGGGTTCAAACCCCGGTCAGGTCATAAATAAAAAATATGTAGTACTTTTATATCGTACTAATGTATATCGTATAATTAATGGTAGTAATAATAACATTAATAATATTAATAATAATAATAGTAATAGTAATGATAACAATAATTATAATAATAGTAATAATAATAATAGTAATAGTAATAATAACAATAATTATAATAATAGTAATAATAATATTAGCTGCTACAGTGGGGCTATCTTTGGTTATATCATGCAAGTAAGGTGTTATATACTGCTGCACGTTGTAGTCCATGGATGGCGCTGACTCTGTAGTAAAATAATACAATAATAACAATAATAATAATAATAATAATAATAATAATAATAATAATAATAATAATAATAATAATAATAATAATAATAATAATAATAATAATAATAATAATAAAAATAATAATAATAATAATAATAATAATAATAATAATAATAATAATAGTAATAATAATAATAATAATAATAATAATAATAATAGTAATAGTAATAATAACAATAATTATAATAATAATAATAGTAATAATAATAATAACTGCTACAGTGGAGCCATCTTTGGTTATATCATACAAGTAAGGTGTTACATACTGCTGCACGTTGTAATCCACTGATGGTGCTGACTCTGTAGTAAAATAATAATAATATTAATAAGAATACTAATACCAATAATAGTAACCGGTACAGTGACAGTGGGGGTTGCCTTCAATAATTACCTCATGTAGTTACTATATATTACTACTACATGTTGTAACTGTTGTGATGGCTTTAGTCACTGTTAGCAAAAAAGTAATAATAATAGGCGGATTCATTGTTTCCTTACAGTCCCACTCCAAATTCAATGTTTCCGTATCCATTTCCTATCCTTTCCTATCCCTACTCCCTAGCCAATATGCTGCGTTCGCAGGTAAGGGTTTCATCCCATTATATTGGCTAAAGAGGGAGGTGGGTTTAGTCAGTGAGAATCTGACACTACCAAGGGGGACATTCTTGGTGTCTTTGGAAGATTCCCACCTCCCTTAGGAAAAAAAAAAATCTAGAAATATTTTAGAAGATGATTATGTAAAATACCTAAAACAAATATTGAAAGAAATCCCAGAGTTAGCGGAAAATGAAAACATAAAGTGGCATTTTATACCACCAATGTCTCCCAATTTCGGTGGATTATGGGAGGCAGCTGTAAAATGGGCCAAATACCATTTAAAAAGGATATTGCATAACAATACATTAACTTTTGAAGAACTTGTAACAACAACAGTACAAATAGAAGCATGCTCAATTCAAGTCCAATATGTCAGTTAACAGATAACCCGGAAGATCTTACGGCTTTAACTCTAGGTCATTTCATAATCGGAGGCCCGTTATTATTGGTACCACAACCTACAATATTAGACAATCACGAACATTGATGGCACCACACATGATGGCATCCTTCAAAAAATTTGGAAATAGGAAACTTAGTATTGATAAAAGATGAAAATCTACCACCGTGTAAATGGTTATTGGCAAGAATACTGGACACACATTCCGGAACAGATGAATTAATACGAGTTGTAACACTTAAAACTAAAGATTCCATATATAAAAGAGCTGTTTCTAAAATTTGTTTACTACCAATTATAGATAACTATTCAAACATACCATAAAATAATAGGCAACCTAATACAAAAATGAATAATAAACAACTTAACATATAATATAAATTAGCCTAATATAAATTGGAAAATAAATTAATTAACTTAATATAAAATAGTAATAAATTCGATACCTAATACAAATTTGAAAATAAATTAACTAACTTAATATAAAATACTTATATATATATGTAAAACTTACAGTTCAATTAACAATGGTAAATCCAATAATCAATCCAAATATTGTAAATAATCTCTAAGCAAGCAGCTTCACAATTCAGCATAAATTAATTCACTTACGGTTCAAATGTTATAACCTAAAAATTTCAAATAGCATTTAGCATACAGTAATAATATAATATATACATGTATAAATATTAAATTATAATAAAGGGTGTTCAAAATTGAGGTATCATTTTGATTTTACCGCCATTTTTTTTCTACCTGGAATTTTTATACGAGGTTTCTTTAGGTATATTCTAAATTCCGGTTAGTTAATATGGAACGTTACACGAAGGAACAACGTGTTTTTGTTATTACAACATTTTTTGAAAATGGTAAAAGTTTTCAAGATGTAATTAGGAAATTTCGAACAAAATTTGGTAGAGAAAATGCTCCAACAAATCGTGCCAAGCTGATGGTTGATAAATTTCTAGAAACTGGATCTGTTCTTGATAACAGTGGCAACATTTATCAATGTAGTGGCCGTTCAACCGAAAATGTAGCAGCTGTGAGCAGAAGTGTTGAAGAAGATCCAAAAACTTCCATTCGTCATCGTTCGCAGCAATTAAACATCAAACCATCCACATTATTCAACATTTTGCATCGTGATCTCCATTTAAAGGCTTATAAGATCCAGCTGACGCAAGAATTAAAACCAACTGACCATGCATTACGTCGGCAATTCGTTTCTTGGGCAATCGAAAAACAAGAAGAAAATGAGAATTTTTTTAACAAAATAATCTTGACCGACGAAGCGCATTTCCAGCTCTATGGCTACGTCAATTAACAGAATTGCCGCATTTGGGGTGAAGAGAATCCAATGGTTATCTTAGAGCAACCAGTACATCCACAAAAAGTTACGGTTTGGTGTGGTTTGTGGTCAGGAGGAATCATCGGACCATATTTTTTTGAAAATGCAAATGGAAATGCGATTACGGTCAGTGGAAATCGCTACAGGGAGATGATCCGAAGCTTTTTGTGGCGGGAAATTGATGATTTGGACGTATAGAATATGTGGTTTCAACAGGACGGTGCCACTTGCCACACAGCAAGAGAAACAATCGATCTTTTGAAGGAAAAATTCGAAAATCACATTATTTTTCGTAGAGGAGGAGTGATGTGGCCACCAAGATCGTGCGATTTGACACCGTTGGAATTTTTTTGTGGGGTTTTGTGAAATCGAAAGTGTACAGCAATAATCGCACAACAATTCAAGAGCTTAAAAACAACATTATCGAGCAGATTTCAAACATTGAGAACAGTTTATTGAACAACGTGATTCAGAATTTTGGTAAAAGATTGGAAATCTGCCGAAGTAATAGAGGGGGCCACTTGCCCGACATAATTTTTCATTATTAACCGGAACCTATTTGTAATAAATTAAAATAAAAATATAATCGGAGGCCCGTTATTATTGGTACCACAACCTACAATATTAGACAATCACGAACATTGATGGCACCACACATGATGGCATCCTTCAAAAAATTTGGAAATAGGAAACTTAGTATTGATAAAAGATGAAAATCTACCACCGTGTAAATGGTTATTGGCAAGAATACTGGACACACATTCCGGAACAGATGAATTAATACGAGTTGTAACACTTAAAACTAAAGATTCCATATATAAAAGAGCTGTTTCTAAAATTTGTTTACTACCAATTATAGATAACTATTCAAACATACCATAAAATAATAGGCAACCTAATACAAAAATGAATAATAAACAACTTAACATATAATATAAATTAGCCTAATATAAATTGGAAAATAAATTAACTAACTTAATATAAAATAGTAATAAATTCGATACCTAATACAAATTTGAAAATAAATTAACTAACTTAATATAAAATACTTATATATATATGTAAAACTTACAGTTCAATTAACAATGGTAAATCCAATAATCAATCCAAATATTGTAAATAATCTCTAAGCAAGCAGCTTCACAATTCAGCATAAATTAATTCACTTACGGTTCAAATGTTATAACCTAAAAATTTCAAATAGCATTTAGCATACAGTAATAATATAATATATACATGTATAAATATTAAATTATAATAAAGGGTGTTCAAAATTGAGGTATCATTTTGATTTTACCGCCATTTTTTTTCTACCTGGAATTTTTATACGAGGTTTCTTTAGGTATATTCTAAATTCCGGTTAGTTAATATGGAACGTTACACGAAGGAACAACGTGTTTTTGTTATTACAACATTTTTTGAAAATGGTAAAAGTTTTCAAGATGTAATTAGGAAATTTCGAACAAAATTTGGTAGAGAAAATGCTCCAACAAATCGTGCCAAGCTGATGGTTGATAAATTTCTAGAAACTGGATCTGTTCTTGATAACAGTGGCAACATTTATCAATGTAGTGGCCGTTCAACCGAAAATGTAGCAGCTGTGAGCAGAAGTGTTGAAGAAGATCCAAAAACTTCCATTCGTCATCGTTCGCAGCAATTAAACATCAAACCATCCACATTATTCAACATTTTGCATCGTGATCTCCATTTAAAGGCTTATAAGATCCAGCTGACGCAAGAATTAAAACCAACTGACCATGCATTACGTCGGCAATTCGTTTCTTGGGCAATCGAAAAACAAGAAGAAAATGAGAATTTTTTTAACAAAATAATCTTGACCGACGAAGCGCATTTCCAGCTCTATGGCTACGTCAATTAACAGAATTGCCGCATTTGGGGTGAAGAGAATCCAATGGTTATCTTAGAGCAACCAGTACATCCACAAAAAGTTACGGTTTGGTGTGGTTTGTGGTCAGGAGGAATCATCGGACCATATTTTTTTGAAAATGCAAATGGAAATGCGATTACGGTCAGTGGAAATCGCTACAGGGAGATGATCCGAAGCTTTTTGTGGCGGGAAATTGATGATTTGGACGTATAGAATATGTGGTTTCAACAGGACGGTGCCACTTGCCACACAGCAAGAGAAACAATCGATCTTTTGAAGGAAAAATTCGAAAATCACATTATTTTTCGTAGAGGAGGAGTGATGTGGCCACCAAGATCGTGCGATTTGACACCGTTGGAATTTTTTTGTGGGGTTTTGTGAAATCGAAAGTGTACAGCAATAATCGCACAACAATTCAAGAGCTTAAAAACAACATTATCGAGCAGATTTCAAACATTGAGAACAGTTTATTGAACAACGTGATTCAGAATTTTGGTAAAAGATTGGAAACCTGCCGAAGTAATAGAGGGGGCCACTTGCCCGACATAATTTTTCATTATTAACCGGAACCTATTTGTAATAAATTAAAATAAAAATATATTTAATATTTCAAAAAAAAAGTTTTTTTTTTATTAAAATTAAAATGATACCTCAATTTTGAACACCCTTTGTATTATTTAATATGAAATATCAAACCAAATGCGAAATATCGACTTTATTTTGGCATCTATGTTATCATATATGCCAAGGCCGGGAGAATGCTCCAGAATCACAAGCAACATCAACCTAAAATGAAATAAAAAAAAAACACAAAGAACTTTATTCTTTTAAGCATTTTATAAAGTTATACTTATCTAAATGAACTGGAGCATCACAGCAACATCATCTGGAATTTCATCTAAAACCTATAATAGAAATGTATTAGAAATTAAATATATTAAAAATTAATTTTAAAATTTATAACAATTAAATATGAACTTACTTGTGCTTATTTTAGAAATTTCTGTAAATGTCAAAATAATATAAAGCTTTTGGATAAAAAATAAATTATTGAATTATAATAAATTATTGTTAAAAAGCTTTCTAAGAAAGAAATTGAATTATATAATTATGTAATAAGAAATTAAAAACGAGAATTGAATTAAACTTACTCACTTTTTTTGTTATATACCATCATTATATACAAGAATAGTAAAACATATGATGATAGGTACTTAAGAAAGGTTAATGAACTCAAACCGTAATATAATTTTAATTTAAGTTAGCATAATAGTATACAGTAATATAATTTTAGTTTAAGTTAATATAGTAGTTTTAAGGATTATTCGTATTTAAGCAGTAGAAAGAAGAGGAGCAAAATTTGATTATAAATTAAATTAAATTAAAATAAAAAAAACGGTTTGGAACAACATATTTTTGGCGTACTTATTAACTATTAAGTATTTTTTTTGGAAGAACAACTTTGGCGTACCTTTATAATTAGGCGTACCATTAAACAAGTGGTATTATTTTGGCCTCCTTCCACTTTCTGGGAAAATAACCTATATTAATACAGTTATTAAAAATAATACAATGCTGTGTTACAAAATCATTTGTTAGGTTTTTTAGAACTATATTTGGGATCCCATCCATTCCCACATATGTTTTATTTTTCAAATTTTGGAGGCATTTTTGAAGGTCATTTATTGATATGAACTTATTGCTTTGATATGTATCTTTTACATTATCTGCTTTAATGCTTTCGGAAAATTGTATTAAAGCGTTTTTGTTTAGCAAATAGGCTTTATTTAGGTTTATTAAATCATTCACTTTTCTCTTTGTATTGGTATCTTGTACGTTGTTAACGTCATTATGTTTAGATTGAAATGTTTCTCCTAGTACTAACCCTAAGTCATTTGACTGTCTTATGACAAAATTGTTATTATTATCTATTTCTGTTAGGCTAGTTTTCTTATTGATTTTATTTATCAAGGTCGAATTCTGCTTGTCTATAATGAACTTGTCAATATTTAAGGTTTCTTTTTTTTCTGAATATTTTGTTTATCTCTGGAAACATATTTTGTGAATTAGTGTTTTTAGCTTTTAATCTATTTATTTTCCCAGTAGCTATTAATATTTTTTTTTAAGTTATCTTTTTTCAATATGTTAACGTTATTGATTTGAGATTTAAAGGTTAAAATTCTAGGATCATCTTTTCTGAAACCGGCTCGGTATAATGTATTTAGTTTGCTAATATATTGGCTCTTTGTTTTATGTAGTTTCTCAATTAATTTATTAGAGTAGTTATTCACGATTTGCTGGTCCTTAAGAATTGGTTCTGTACATTTTATAGTTTTATTAATAATATGGTTTAGTTTTACTACATGGATCTATTTCTGTTTCAGTTAAAATGCGCGCATTATCTATAAGGTATGGCTCCCTTCCTAATTCTTCTTTGAAATGTTTATTGAGATTTTTTTTGAAAATTTTCCAATTTGTTTTAATAAAATTAAACCTTTCTTTTTGTTCTACTATTTCAAAAGTAATTGTTTGGTTACTATCCCTAGCTATTTCTAACTGAACTGCACAATGATCGCTATCGTAATGTAATGTTGGTAATCTATTTCTACTTAGCCTATTCTTCACTTCTAATCTACAATCAACTAAAAATACATCTAAAAAACTATTTTAAATGGGTCGCGAAGGGTTTTCGCTATGCCATAATTCGGATTTGTACGTTACTCTATTATTTATTAGCCAATTATTCATAAAATTTCCTCTTGTGTTTTTTTTTTTTTTTATTCGATAATCTCCATCAAGGAATGGAATATGTTCCTTTGTACTAAAAAGTAGTTGAGACTAAATTGTATGGGATACGAAAGGAAAAACTGCGGATAAAGGGGAATGAGACGGTAATTGCGTCATAAATTTGTTAAGATTCGTCTTGAATTTGTGCAAATTGTAAATCAAAAAATCGTCAAATTTTGGAAACACAGAGGATGGTAATAGCTTCCACATTTTTGCAGTTCTGTTCAACAAATGAATTGCTACCAGTAGAGTACCATTTAAGAAGTTTCACATAATAGGCATCAGCACTTGAGGCGACTCTAGTGGTGAGGTGGAATGTTTTGAGAGGTGGCACCAGCGATTTTATCTCAACTGAACAAGTGTTTACCCAGAAAATATCTATAAAAAAGAAAAGGGCTCCAATATTACGACGAATGCCAAGAGAAGTGAGACAAGCAGTCTCAACGGAGTCGCCAATAAGGCGAATGGAGCGTTTTTGAATTCGATCGAGGTAATTCAATGAAGTAAGTGAGACGCCAACCCATATATGGGAATTGTACTCCATCTTGGGTCGTATATAGGGTCATTTGGTCGTTTGAGCGGTTAGATCAGTTGACATGCTAGGTAACATTAAGGTTGCCTCCAATAACATAGAAATTTTCAGGTTTCTCTAATTTTAATTTTTTAAATAATTGTTCAAATTCGTCATTGAATTTTTCAGCATTGCCCTCAGCTGCATATACAGAAACAAAAAATATTTTTTCATCTTTACTTATTTTAACTAATATGATAACCGCTTCTAAGTGCTTGGAATTATTTATTTCATTATTAATTTGTTTGAATTTAAGTAGTTTATTTATTAGAATAGCTATCTCCCTCCTTGTTGAGCCTTAGGTCTGTCTCTGCGAACAATATTGTAATTTGATATATTTAATTTTTTTGATGAATTTAGTTTTGTTTCTAATTTTAATGAATTGTTTTGGTTTATAATTTTAGTTAAATTTTTTTTTAATTTGTGATATTTTTAATTTTTTATTTAAAATATTTTTAATGAAAAATATTATTTTTGGATATACGTATATTAATATATTTTTCATTTCTTAACTGAAGTGGACTAGGTCTACCATTTTAAAAAAATATATTAAGTTAATTACCTAATTGTTTAAATTATTACAATTTTACACACTTATAAAATGTATTCCACATGTATATAAAATTCATATAAATTCAGATTTTACTGAACTTATTAAATTTCAATTGTCATAAAAAATATGTTGCTTGCAATAATTTTTTTGCTCAGTATTGTACGAAATAAATGCTCTCTTTCAAAGCTTTTAAAAAACTTTTTAATTGCTTCCAATTACTTTTTTAAAATAAAGAAGTTTTTGAGTTATTTCAAAATTTGTAATAGACCCCTATTTTTCTCCATAAGACTACATGTATTTTCATGAAAAATAGACCTCTATGCTTTTTTTCCTTCAGTGTCCAGTCTAGATTATTGTTAGCTATGAATGGGTACATCCATACAATATATGTACCTATTATTTAAAAAACTTTTACATTATTTATTATTTCATACTTTTTAGTTTTAAATGGAATGCATAATTTCAATTTAAATACGTATACATACATTATATGTTAAGCATTAAGCGTAAAATTAAAAAAAATATACACAGATACATATTATACACTTTTACCCAAATTCACTTTTATCTTTACACTTAAACTCCAGTAAAACATAAGCAACAAAAAAAAAATTGACCAGGAATATTTAAAAAAGAAAAAAGTAAACAAAAACAAGAGTTTGTAGTTTGTTTGCTACATTACAGAATTAATTACAGACATTTTAAAGTAAAAAAGTAAAATTGTGTATACGGAATGAGAATTTGCCTAAAAAAAGAATATTAACAAAATACTATTGCTAAATACTAATTGCAAACGTACTATAACATAACATTATACAATCGTATTATAATATAACATCATCGAATATTCTAATATACTAACATCGTATGCAACAAACAAAAATGTAAAAATTATTGCTGTTTCTTTGTTTGTGGATTTCATGGAAAAGACAAATGTATAAACTAAATGCAAAACATTATATATTACATAATATATACATTTAGTTTTGTCTATAGCTAATTAAAAGGCAACAACTAAACAAACACATGCCAAGGCAAATTTCATGTTTTTATTTTACTCTGTAATAATTTAGTTAAAAAATCTGTAATATCTTTGTATGAAAATTATATTTTGCTAATTTAGTAAACTTCTCTACCATTTTTTGTATTATTATTTTAGAATCATGTTTTGTCACCGGAATCTAAACTGTGTCCAAAATTTCAAGTCTCTATCTCAACGGGAAGTTTGTCTAAAATAGCTTGCAAGATTCCACGATTCCTTTAACCACGAGTAAGTTCAATAAAAGCTGTTAATTAATAATAATAATTTCTTTTTTACGTTTTAAAAATGCAATCAGATGATAACACATTGAATATGCAAGAAAGTTTAAAAGTCGATTATTTTTCAGGGGTCAATTACATGTTGAACGAAGTAAGTACGAAAAAGGTTAAGAATGGTTTAAACATAGTATATTTGAATATTCAGAGTTTATGTATTAAATTGCTAAATCTAGAAATATTAGTAAAATCCACACCTGTGACATGCATAAAGTTGTTTTGATGGAGATGTGGATAGGTGATCAGAAAACAAATTTTTTAATCTAGCGGGTTATATATCTCACTTCTCAAATAGGAAAAATTTATATAATGGAGTAGCTATTTATGTCAATAATATCATAAGTAGTGATTTGATTTTTAAAGAACAATTTTATGATTCCAGTTTCTTGGTATAGTAAAGTTAATTAGGCACGAAATTAATATAATAGCTATATATAGATCTCATAAAACAAACATGAACCAAATATAAGTAGAATAGATGAAATAAATTCTCATTATAGTAAATCAATAATACTGGACATTAATCTTTTAGACTCACAAAATCATGATGTTAGGTATTATTAAGAGGTGTTACAGAGTAACAGTTATGTAATATATAATAAAATTACTACTGATCTTGCTAAGAAAATCTGTAAAACCCGTTCCTCTATAATTATCACTTCATCACTGATTTGAATAGAAATAAATATTTATTATATGTGTTTGACACGCCACTGTCTGATCATAGAATGTTTTTTATTAATATGAATTCAAAACCACTTACTGAAAAAAAGAAGTCTTTAAAACTGTTTAATATAGAAAATCTATAATTATAATTTAGTAGTTTTCAGCCACACACTACGTATTATGAATTTCGTTTCAAGCTTTGAACATCAGTAACTACATATTTTTTACGATTTTTCTACTATAAAACCTATACGTAATATTAATAATGAAACATGAAAAACAACACATTTCATATTTACATTACAGGGTACCTACGATAGTCGGTAGTAGTAACAAAACGTACAGAACAGAATAACAAAAAAAAAAAACAAAATTATAAGAGACATTCTCACTTACTCTCTTTAAAATTGTGTATTTTTTTTTTCTCTCGAGTCGACCTCAACGGCTCAACTATTATTTGGCTATATCTAAGAAATGTAGTATGTACTTTAACTTATGCATGTATAAAGAAAAAAATTTAAAAATTGATAGAAATCATCATTTATCACAATATGTATTGTAAATAATGATGAATGATGAATGATATTGATCTGATATTAATAATCAATATATATCTAAGTATTTACTTATGTATGACCAGCGGGCAGAGTTTCTTTAAAATTCAAATATATAATTGTTTTGGTTTTGTACTTTTCTATTAAATTGTTGCATTTATGTGTGAATGATTGTATATTATTTGAAGCGATTATAGAAAACTTTTCTAATTGTATTCTTTTTCGAATTCAATTTATTCTCATATAAGTACTCAAATTTTTGTATACAGCAGTTCTTACAACCAAAATTATATTTGAATAATTTTTTATTTTTACATATTTTGTATGTCAATTTTATGCGGGTTACCGTTTGTACAATTGTGGTAATATTTGTACGGTCTTCTCGCCCTCTGTACCATGTACAATCTTAATCAAGGATTGTACGTCAAATATATCAGATATATCAGATTTTAAATTTTTACATTAGGGCAAGGTAAAACAACGGCAATATTGTTACAGACAACGTGGTCTATAAAAAAAATTAACTGAATTTTGCTACAAACTTTGTTTGTGCATTTTACGAATGTTTTACGGATACCTATTCTGTTTTAAAACATTTATTTCGAACTCGATAAATAAATAGGCATAATAGTCCTCACTCACAATACCAAATAATCTAAATTCTAAATATATGTACAGCAACTACAGGCTCTTTATACAATTTAATTCTGTTTTGGCGTTATTTTAAAAATAATTTCAGTTAGTGTTTTGACGAATTTAGTTTTGTTTTCTAATTTTTTACGTATTGTACTTTTTCCATAAATTCTATTTTTCTAAACTGCAACTGTCTATTATATGGATTGGGATTCAACATAGAATTTGACTACATATTAACAGGGGCCCCTACTAAACTATAATAATATAAAAAAAGAAAAAAATATGTTCTAATCTTCACTTATATTCAAACATAGATAATTTAATAAACGATCTAAGTCAAACAATTCAAAGAAATACTCAAATTCTCCCAACTAAAACTAGTAGAAAAAAACACGAGTGGATTACTGATGCGATTATTAAAAAAATGGAAATTAGAGACTCGTATTACAAATCTCAAAAAAATATAAGAATAATTCGAGAGTTTTAAATTTATATGTAAAGCAAGACCTAAATAAACAGGCCAATAACTGAAACCCAAGACCTAAATAAAGAGGCCAAGAACTGAAAACACATGAATGTAGTTGTGAGAGAATTGCAATCGATTCTCACGTATCGCGTGTATGAATAATTTTAAAATTGATGTGAGTCTCGATTATAGCCATGTAAGCGTGTACAAAATTTTAAAGTATGAAAGTAGTCTCGACGTATACTATTGAGATATTGAGCAATTTATCTTAAGAATCTTCTATAATAAAAAATTTAAAGGAAGACAATTTTTTAAATGCATATTTATGAATGAAAACATTATATTTTAAAATATTTTTCTTTAATGATTATGTAAAAAAGATGCAACTTTAATTTTTTCTTTGACCAAATTGAATAAAGTAAATGGTTTTTGTGTTATTTCAAGATTTATAGTTGGCCCCTTATTTTTTTACATAAGACTACGTATAAATTTGTTAAAAGCTGGCCCCTTATTAAGCTTTTACTCTCTGCAGTTCATGGTCTGATAATTGATGTGAGTCTCGATGTGAAATATAGAAAAGAGTTAGGGATTTTAATACGTAGAACAAGAAAAGAATACTATTCGAAATAATTTTGAAAGATTCTAATAGTAGGAAACTCTAGAATATTTATAGAAATATTTGAGGAATGTTTTGAAAATGGTGATATTACTTTCCAAAATCAGCATGATATAGCCAAATGTATGAACACTCATTTTATAAATGTAACAGAGAAATTAAAAATCTCTGCCGATCAGTCAAACACTGACCATATTAATTTTTTAACTAGAGCCATTCATAACAGTGCTTTAAGTCCTGCAAACACTGAATAAGTTATTAAAGTAATTGATTCACTGAAATCTGCCGCTAGTACAGTGTTCAGAATACTTTAGTTAATTTAAGTTACGATTTAAAATTGACTATTTTAGTAGGTAGGTAGGTAGGGTAGTGACCTTCACGATGCTACGTGAAGGCCTTAATTAGCACTAGATTGCGCCATTTTGATACCACTGCACTTACGTGATCTGTGGTTTGTTTGCGATTTTATATCCAACCCTAGCAGTTCAGATACGAAATCAGTTCTTTGATTCTGTGTTCAGAGAACTCGCTGAGGTTGTGGTAGAACTGTAATTACTAACGAACAGTTTGTTGTTGTAAATTGTGTTAAATCGAGAGTGTTTTATCGACCTTTTTTAATTAAAATACAATAATTAAAAGCTAAAAAGTTTAACAAAAAAAATGTTAAAAATTAAACATAAAAAAAATTAAAAAGCGTATTTAAATAACAAAAACAATAGCTAATACAATTCCCCCGTAAAAATGTTTAGAACTTGATTTGAATACAGAATTAAATACATACAAATGAAAAAACTTTTTGTGATAATTTATTAAAATCATATTGTATGCATACATAATTGAATCGTATCAACTTTACTAAAATAAAACGAAGCGATAAATGCAAAAAAAATCCCTACTATTAACAGCGCGGCGCATAGGGATTTTTCTATTGTTGCGCAGCTAGTAGGGCTTTTTCTATTTGCTGCCAATTTTGTTTTTGGATAATGGGGATTTTGTCATGGGGATTTTGGCTTGGGGATTTCATGACAAACCCATGTTATCTTATATACAAGATAATAATATATATTTTTTTATTTAAATTTCTTTTATGAAAATTTTGTCAAAATAGTGATCAAACATATTAATGTGAAATCAAGTAATTTCAAAAATTTCTTCTGTTGAAGTTTTAAATTAAGAATTTCCGAATCATTTTTGTGATTTTTTTGAAAAATAAATTGCTCCAAATCAAGTACTAAAGTGGGATTAGAATTTTTTTTAAATCAATAATTTTTTCATTAATTTGAAGATAGCATAGCCTTTCGACATTTTTCAAAACTATATCTTCTTGATCTAATTCTTGAGGGTTTTCTATCTTTTTTTTCTTCTAAATAATTAACTACTATATTTGTTATATTGTCATCTATTATACCATAGTTTTCCTTGTTAGATTCCATATCATTTGGTTCTGTTTAGTAATAATTTAAATCATTGATATTTAAAAATTCAGGATCATCCTCCTCGCAATTTGAGTGTTCAAAAGTGTGATTAGTTAACCTAACGGACATTATCTTTGCTAATATATTGCTAATTTTATACACTGACGGATTATTACTACAACCATTTCTGAATCTAATTAAAGGAAATAAATTTTCGAGAACATCCTGGTTTAAACGAGATAATCCTAAATACTAAATAAGAACACTCATTATTTTTATATTGTGAAAATATTTCGGAACTCAATTCCGTAACCCCACCTAAAGTTTGCATCACACCATCGATGCAATCCCTTTTTTTAGATGGGTTTGGCCTTACATAGTGGAAATAAAGATATGGTTGTTCTGCTGCAATGCTGAACGATATGGATTCCTCTCATATAACTTTCTATTTTTAAAAGATATTCTGCCGTTGATACATCATAAGACTTCCTAACTAACAAATAAGAAGACTGTATAATTTTCAATGAAACCCCTCCGACATCTGTTATGAGATCGTATTTTCGAAGAGTGTTTCGAAGAGATTTGATTAAATCCATTGGATCAAAGAGAGTGAAAATTTTCTTTTCAACTCCTTGGAAAAAATAGAAAAAATGCATTATATATGGAAACACTTACCATTTTGAAACATTTCCTATTATTCGACCCTGGTCACATATAATTGCCCTAACATTAATACTTAAACCGAAAGTTGCCTGTAAGCTCTGATTTAAAAGTTCTGAAGATCTGCACTACCCTTTTCAGAAGTGTAAAAACTAAAAACATATTTCCAATTATGAATTAAACTCCTCAGCAAAATACACATATTTCTTTTGTTCTGCCGGAACCATAATTAGAAAAACCACTAATTTGATCCAGTGCACTGTTATAGTAAAGGTCTCTTGTAATGAGTATTGCATCGAATACCAATGCTGCTTCTCTTCCAATTTAATCTTCTTAATGCCTAACTTATTTATATTTTTGTCGTTACGACCTATATTTAAAGGTTTGATAGGAATTCACCTTCTTCGGACCATTTACTAACACTTTTAAAATTCATTAAATTCATCAAATAATATTGTTTTTTAAAATTAAATTTTGTTTTTCAATGAAACCTAACCTTTTATGAACTGTCGAATACTTTTTTAAATAAAAATCTGCATTCCTCTGAAATTTTAGATAATGCCTACAAAAACTACTTCTTAGAAATTCGGCTGGCGAGACAGTTTGAAAATTTTCAAAAGGCACACTAAAATTTCATGCATTTTTGTTAGAATAGCATTTAGTGCTTGACTAATTATTATTAATTTTCAAAAGTTCTCTGTTTTTTTTAATAATATTTATTTCAGGTAAAAACAAGGTAGGAACCGCACTCGTTTTTAGCCTATGTCTTAACATTTTTTTTCTCAAAATTATCTTCTTGTAAATTATCTTATGTTCGATACTTACATTATATTTCGATTTCTAATTTTCAAACATCGTTTTCGCTTTCAGAAAACTGTAAAACCTACCATTAAAATTTCGCTTGCTTCTTTTACATATTATACGAGAGATTTTTTCTAATATGAAATTTTCAAATTTTGGTGCAACAGTTCTAAACAGTTTGTATTATCTTTTAAAAATGTTCGTTTTTAAAAATCGTTGGTTTACATTGTTCCTTGTTTGTTTATAAATTAAAAAATTTTTAAACATTAATTTCTAAAAAAATTTCAAATATTTCAGTTAATATTATTAAAAATTTTAAATATAAAATAAAACTATCTACAAAACTAGCTGCACTGTAGAATAGCTTTTTCTATTTTTTATTGTTCTAGGTGAATTTGTTCTATCTAATTCATTAATTGCCGGTGAATTCTTGTTTGCGAAATATTTATGCGGTTCCTGCTAAATTTTTTTTTTATTTCAAGCAAAGTTATAGAACGGTTAAATTCTCTCATTTGTTCTTTTTGGGTTAAAATTTCAGAAGAAAGTTTTGCAATACGAGGACTATCTTTTTTGCTTAAAATCACTTCATATAATTATCTTTTTTATACCGTTTCAGAATAGATTTGAAAAATTTATTTTTGCTCATAGATATTGAATTATATTTACTTCGACTGAAATTAAATTATTATTTAATTATAAACAAAATATTATATCGAAAGATAAGAATGTATAAATAAAATCAAAACAAAGCTATAAACTCAAATGTGAAATTGAAATGCAATTATGTACCTACATAAGTATATAAAAACTAGATTGGCCCGTACACGACTAAAATTTTTATTTGGATTTTTCAACGTCTTAAAAATATATAAATAAAACATAAGAACACCTTTTCATTTTTGTTTTTTCTTAATTTATTAATTTATTTTTTTTATACATAAATGTAGCTGATTTATCTGTACAGCAAATTATTCCAAGACTAACTTTTTCTTATCATTTTAATTTTTTATTTTATTAAAAATTACCGACAACAAGGCAGATAGTAGATACAAATTGCTAAATCAACATTACATAATATGTTGCAATCAATTTTTCTTGCAGTAATTTTCGGTCAATAACATTTGGCAATTTGCATCAGCAAATTTTTGGAAAATTAAAATTTTTATATATTAATATTATTTTTGTTTTGTTTAAATATATTTTTTTTTTGTTTTACATAGTCATATACTTACCTATACATAACTTCTCCCTCCTTTAGTTTAGAGATCTCCTGAATTTTGTTTTTGGAAATACATATGTATGAAAAAATTTGAATAGCATAGTAGCAAATAATATATAATTAAATTTTTTTTATTCTTTTGAAAAGCACTATAACATTAAACATAATACTCGTAAATCCTAAGTTTAAATAATATATTTTTTTTTTGTTTTACATAGTCATATACTTACCTATATATAACTTCTCCCTCCTTTAGTTTAGAAATCTCCTGAATTTTGTTTTTGTATATATGTATGAAAAAATTTGAATAGCATACTATCAAATAATACATGTATAATTTTTTTGGTTTTGAATTACATAAAAAACTTTACAATTTTATTCATTTTATTTTATTTTATATATTTTTTCTTTCTTTTATATTTTACATTACAAAAAAATTAACATTAACATTGAAACTTAAAAAAAAACTCTGAAATTTGATGACATTTTATACGTACATATAAGTAGATACTGATAATTTGTTCATAAAAATAATAAAAAATTTTGTAAGTGAATAATTAAAAGAACTTTAACTTTTACTTAAATCGGCAGTTATGGTACTTTTAAGTACATCATATGTTGGACTTTTAGTTAACTGAAGTATATATTTGATTCAATAGTTTTTGGATTCAAAGTAAAATTTTCTTGTGCTTTTTCTGTTATTAATATACTAGGAGCCCCTGTTGTTGTGTTATTAAATTTTATATTGCATTCAAAATCATATAATCGACAGTTAGACAAATACAATTAATCGAAAAACGACAATTCATATATATAACATTGGATTATTCATTTTGAGACATACATATACTTATTAAAGATTTATGAGAAATTAAGTATTAAACAAAGTGTTAGCGTAAATAATCCCTCATTCTTTTTACTACTAGTTTGTTTATTTATAGTTTTTTCGGTTTTGTGGGTCTTTTAGACCTTTAGACAAATATGGAAAAAATAATTCATTTTGCACCCACAAAAGAAAATAAAAAGTACTAAAACGAAATGTAATTTTTTAAAAAATGTTGCTGTCAAAATTTTCAAATCAATTTTCAAATAGGTATTTTGTTTTGTTTTTCAAATTTTTGTTTAATAAAATCTGTAAAATTTTGTAAAATTTTAAAACTAAAAAGTATTCATAATGAAACCGAGTTAAGAAACAAAATTGAAAGACCTGGTTTTATGAACATAATTTATCTGACATTTGTGTGCTAAATATTTATGTTCTAAATATGGAGATATATCATCATATTATATTGAGTCAAATATTATTGATCTGACTCATGGCGCAGTGGTTAAGTCGCCAACTTTTCATTCGAAGGGTCTTGGGTTCAAACCCCTGTCAGGTCATAAATAAGAAATATGTAGTACTTTTATATCGTAATAATGTATATCGTATAATTAATATTAGTAATAATAACAATAATAATATTAATAATAATAATAATAATAGTAATAATAATAACAATAATTATAATAATAATAATAATAATAATAATAGCTGCTACAGTGGAGCCATCCTTGGTTATATCATGCAAGTAAGGTGTTATATACTGCTGCATGTTGTAATTCACAGATGGCGCTGACTCTGTAGTAAAATAATAATAGTAATAATAATAATAATAGTAATAATAATAATAATAATAATAATAGTACAATAATTAAATAGTATAATAAATAGTACAATAATAATATAACAATAATTATAATAATAATAATAGTAATAATAATAATAACTACTACAGTGCGGCTATCTTTGGTTATATCATGCAAGTAAGGTGTTATATAATGCTGCACGTTGTAATCCACTGATGGCGCTGACTCTGTAGTAAAATAATAATAATATTAATAAGAATATTAATACCAATAATAACAGCCGCTACAGTGACAGTGGGGGTTGCCTTCAATAATTACCTCATGTAGTAATATATATACTACTACTACATGTTGTAACTGTTGTGACGGCTTTAGTCACTGTTAGCAAAATAATAATAATAGGCGGATTCATTGTTTCCTTACAGTCCCACTCCCATTTAAATGTTTCCGTATCCATTTTCCTATCCTTTCCTATCCCTACTCCCTAGCTAATATACTGCGTTCGCAGGAAGGGTTTCTTCCCACTATATTGGCTAAAGGGAGAGGTGGGTTTAGTCAGTAAGAATCTGACACTACCAAGGGATAATTCTTGGTGTCTTTGGAAGATTCGCACCTCCCTTAGGAAAAAAAAAAAAAAATTTGCTAAATATGGAGATATATCATCATATTATGTGCTAAATATAGAGATATATCAGGCTCAGCATGTAGGAGAAACTGACTAAACTACACTAAAAACACGAAAGTTAGTGTTTCGCCTTATGCAGCCATATTTGAATAAGGGGCATTATTTATATATGGATAATTATTATAATAGTGTTGCCTTATCTGAAAAGCTTCTAGGATACCAAACTCACACAGTAGAAATTCTTCATTCAAACCGGAAAGAAAATCCAAAAAACATTGTTAGTAAAAAACTTAAAACTGGTGAGCTAACATGGCTAAAAACAAAGTTCTTAGAGTTCAGAGATATGCCTATACTTACCTTTATAGATCTTCCATCAAATATAACATTTGGAACAAAATTAGTTGCAGAAATGAATTTAGTTGACCGACCACGCAAAAGAAGTCAAGCTCAATGTTCTCCTATCTTGTCGTTAGTTTGTCCATCTACTCCTACATCATCAGATCACGCTTTTTCACCGTTAGTTTTTCCGTCTACTTCTGCATCACCTCAAATTTCTTTAACAGTTATAAATCCATCAGTTGCTCTATATTTTATTGAAAACATAACACCAGCAAAACGTTTCAAACGGAAAATACATTTCTTGCGCTGTAGACATTATTCATCGTATTAATCGATCCTGTACATCTAATACATGTAAAACATATAACCCCCCTTTTTAATAAAAATTTAACAACTAAGGCAAATATTTTCAAAGACTAATAAATTTTCAATTTTTATTATTGTTTTGATTTGTGAATTTTAATGTTATAAGACTGAATTGGCTTTTTTGTTATTCTTTTATTTTGTTTTTTTTTATAATTTTTTTTTAAATTTAATTTATCTTTTTATTCCTACTAAAAATCGAATATCAAATAAATTATGATAGTTTTAATTTAAAATGTTTTGAATTTTTTGATTTTTTATTGACAGCTTTTATTGAAATTACTTGTGGTTAAAGGAATCGTGGAATCTTGCAAGCTATTTTAGACACACTTCCCGTTGAGCTAGAGGCTTGAAATGGACACAGTTTAGATTCCTGTGAAAATACGTGATTCTAAAATGTTAATACCAAAAAACAGTAGAGAAGTTAACTAAATTAGCAAAATAAAATTTTCATACAAAGAAATTACAGATTTTTTAACAGAATTATTACAGAGTAAAATAAAAATATTAAATTTACCTTGACATGATTTTGTTTGGTTGTTACCTTTTAATTAGCTATATAAAAAACTAAATGTATATATTATATATATGTATGTAATATATAATTTTTTTCATTTAGTTTACACATTTTTCTTTTTCATCAAATACACAAACAAAGAAAGGGCAATAAATTTTAATTTTTTGTTTGTTGCATTATGTGTATGTATATGTATATAAATATTTAGTTTAATAAGAGTAATAGATTTTTTGTTTACATACGATCACAAATTATATATATATAGATAACGCAAGTAGAAAAAAAAATCCCTCACAATTTTTATACCCGTACGATAGGATCGGGTATAATAAAATTACTCCTCCGTTTGTAACACTTCGAAATAAGCGAGCTAGATATACCTTCAAAGGTATGGATCGGATCAGAAAAAAATTCTAAGTCGATTGAGCCATGTCCGTCCGTCCGTCAGCACGCTAACTCAAAAACTAAGAAAGCTAGAATCTTGACATTTAAACAAAATATTCTAGGAGCAATTTGTAGGTTCCCTATTTTTTTTGGTTGATTTCCGACCAAAACTTCGGGTAGCTCTCGAACACCTAACTTTTAGATCCCCCCATTTTTTTTGAAAGAGAGTTATGAAATTTTAACTGCTGATAGATGTTACAAAAATATTAATTTTATTTTTAATAACTTTTTTTTGTAGCCCCACCCGTTACGGAGCAACAGCTCCCCAAAAGTTCAAAAAAGCTCTATATTTATATTGCTATAGCACAAGTTGTATAAGGTCTATCTTCATTTTGAAAACGGCAAACGATTACTGCTTTTATTAGCTTTAAAAGTATATATACAATAAATATATAGTAGTGGCATACGGTGTCTTAATTTACCGTTATACGAAACTAAAATTTTGCAAAATCCTTTAACCCTTCTATCTCCTAAACGGTTTAAATTGGAAACTTGAAATTTTGATAGAAGTTAGATCTTTGAAAATAAGTATGAGTCATTTCAGAAATTTTTTTTGTTACACCCTCCCTTTAGGAGCTGTAAGGGGTCAAAAACTGTTCATCTGTTAAACCACCTGTCACTGAACACCTGTTAACATTTTTTTGAAGTAATACACAAAAATTAAAGCTTCAACATTATACTCTTATTTCTGTTAACAACTTTTTTTAATAATATAGGGTTACTTTATAATTGACGAAAGAGTTACTTGATTTTTTCAAATTTTCTAACAAATTTCTTTAACGAATTTTTTGCATTTTGTTTTACTCGATAATTTGAAATTGTTGAAGATATAATGCGTAGTACAAAAAAATATAAATAAATAAACCACATAACGGTTGCTTGAAAATTTTTTATTTATATGATATTGATATACATACATACTTATATAATATCATGTTTATTTACATATCGTATATGCCACTGATGAATAAATGATAAGAGTATAGATGTATATTATATAGCGCCGTATTTACATACATAAATATATATATTTAATTGTACCTATAAGAAATTATTCTATGAATGGAAATATTTTTAAAGAAATATTGCAATGTATGGCGATATACTTATAACAATATAAATATACTATGTACGCATTAATATAATATTATATTTAAAATTATATTTACTATTTTGTACTTAGTAAATTTAATATAGATTTACCGCTTAGTATTAAATGGTACTATAGAATATTTGAAAAAGTTTTGGACTGATAATCGTTATGTGGAAGGTTAAAATCTGCTTTTGAAGAATGTATAAACATATAGTTTGAATATATGTACAACCCATAGTTCAAGAAATTATAAAATTCACCCAAATTATTTTAAAATACTAAAATATTAAAAAAACAAGTAAATACAACAGTAAGTCGATGCAACCGACTTATTACTACCCTACATCTGAATAATTCGAATTAAATTAAAAATCCATAAATTTTTTTGGCAGCTGCTTGAACTTCTTCCCTTTTCTGTCTTATTCAACTCGAATTTCAGGAACGTAAAAGAGGCATCCTCTTGGGATATGCTTGACACCCTTGTAAAAAATTTCCAGTTTCTATCTTTATTAATTTCGAAGATTGTTAGTCCTTGGTAGGCGTGTTTCAAGTACCCGAATTGCCACTCCAATTCATCGAATCCATCTCAGGAACATAAAGAAAACATTCCAGAACACCATTGTACTAAACTTAAAGGTTCTACTTTTGTTGGATTTGGAGATATGCTCGTTTGCTCTTGTGCTAATCCGGAAGTTTCCGAAATACGAACCCATGGTTCAAATTCTTTCATATGTCAGTTTCCAATTTTACAGAACAGAACACCCTTGTACTAAAAGAAAAATTCTATCTTTGTAGGTTGTGGAGATATACTCGTTTGCTCTGGGGCTCTTTCGGAAGCTTCCAAGATCCGAACCCATGAACCAAATCCTCTCAAATTTCAGAAACTTAAATAAAACATGAAGGAACACCGCTCTGCCAAATTTAAAGGTTATATCTTAGTTGGTTTTGGAGATAATCTCATTTGCTCTGGTGCTCGTTCGGAAGCTTCCAAAATCCAAACCCATGGACCAAATCCTCCTAAATTTTAGAGACATAAATCGAACGGGAAGAAACATCATTGTACAAAATTTAAAGGTTCTATCTTTGTTGGTTTTGGAGATAATCCCGTTTGCTCCGGAATCATTCGGAAGCTTCCAGAATCGGAACCCATGGACCGATTTTGTTCAGATTCGAACTTAGCCTTTCTTTCATAATTTGTAACCTACTATATAAATTTCATCCAGATAGCTTTATTAGTTTTTGAGTTATCGTGCGAACGGACGGACGGACATCGTTAAATCGACTCAGGAGGTGATCCTGATTCAGAATATATATACATGTCCATATCTAACTCGCTTCCTTTTGGTGGTTACAAACATCATACCAAAGTTAATATACCCTATACTTTAGGTGTAGGGTATAATAATATTGTATAAAACATTGCATTAAAAAAATTAGTATATTGTTTTTGCCTGTTCTTTCTCATTCTTCATTTTTCAAATTTATTTATTTTATTTTTCTAACGAAAAATCAAACAAGTCATAAATGTTAAGGTTCTTTTTTAATATATAATTTATGAATAGTTTATATTTTTTTATTTTCCGTCACTTTACTTTAATTTATAAAAAGGGGTAGCCAAAAAAATTATTAATGAATGGAGGGTATAGAGTAGTATAGCCCTATATATATATAGATATATGTATATATGTATATGTATATGCATATTAAATTTTTCTTTGCTTAGAAAATTTTACATGTTAACATTTCGATTGGTGTTTATAAAATACCAATCGAAATGTTAACATCTTAGTTGTAAATTATTTAATATTTTAAAATAATTTGGGTGAATTTTTTAAATTCTAGAACTATGGGTTGCACATATATTCAAACTATATGTTTATACATTCTTCAAAAGCAGATTCTAACCTTCCACCTTCCAAAACTTTTGCAAATATTCTATAGTACCATTTAATACTAAGCGGTAAATGTATATTAAATTACAAAATAGTAAATATAATTTTAAATATTATATTATATTAATGCGCACACAGCATATATATATTGTTATAAGTATATCACCATACATTGCAATATTTCTTTAAAAATATTTCCATTCATAGAATAATTTCTTATAAGTACTATAAAATACATATATGTATGTAAATACAGCGCTATATAATATACATCTATACTCTTATCAGTGACATATACGATGTGTAATAGTATGTATGTATATCCAATATGGACAATATTTAATTTAATATTGTTAAAACCACAGAAATTTAAAACTTAGTTGTGTCGAAATAAAAAAACAACCTTGTATTTCCACGAACGAATTTAATCTGATCTTTTATAAATAAAAATTTTACAATTTATATGTAAAATGACATTTCTAATTATTGAAGAAACGGTTGTTATTTAAAGAGAGTAATTTTAATTTTAACGGATTAATTTTATGGTAAGTAATTGTTAAAGCAAACCAAACATAATTTTTATAGTAATTGTCAAAACAAAGAATATCTCTGAGGGTAATTTTTTATTTCTTTTTTATCAATTTAGGAATTTTGCAAACAGATTATAAATAAAGATTCAAAACTCAATGGTGCTCAAAATGTAAGATTCAAAACTCATGGTGCTGTATAAAATTCTATACTGGATGAAGAAATTATAATTTTGTCTGAAAACTTTGACCTAATTTAATTTTTATTGATGTAATATTTTAAAAAAGGGGAAAAAGCCGAATTGAAGTTTCAAAATAGAACGAGGAAGAATACAGTTGCCTTTGTCAACTCTTAGATACCCGTACGACCCGTTAGTATGTGCATAGCCTGTCACTCTACTTACAATATTATTTTTTTAATATTTTAATATTTTAAAATAATTTGGGTGAATTTTTTAAATTCTAGAACTATGGGTTGCACATATATTCAAACTATATGTTTATACATTCTTCAAAAGCAGATTCTAACCTTCCACCTTCCAAAACTTTTGCAAATATTCTATAGTACCATTTAATACTAAGCGGTAAATGTATATTAAATTACAAAATAGTAAATATAATTTTAAATATTATATTATATTAATGCGCACACAGCATATATATATTGTTATAAGTATATCACCATACATTGCAATATTTCTTTAAAAATATTTCCATTCATAGAATAATTTCTTATAAGTACTATAAAATACATATATGTATGTAAATACAGCGCTATATAATATACATCTATACTCTTATCAGTGACATATACGATGTGTAATAGTATGTATGTATATCCAATATGGACAATATTTAATTTAATATTGTTAAAACCACAGAAATTTAAAACTTAGTTGTGTCGAAATAAAAAAAAAACCTTGTATTTCCACGAACGAATTTAATCTGATCTTTTATAAATAAAAATTTTACAATTTATATGTAAAATTTTACAATTATATGTAATTATTGAAGAAACGGTTGTTATTTAAAGAGAGTAATTTTAATTTTAACGGATTAATTTTATGGTAAGTAATTGTTAAAGCAAACCAAACATAATTTTTATAGTAATTGTCAAAACAAAGAATATCTCTGAGGGTAATTTTTTATTTCTTTTTTATCAATTTAGGAATTTTGCAAACAGATTATAAATAAAGATTCAAAACTCAATGGTGCTCAAAATGTAAGATTCAAAACTCATGGTGCTGTATAAAATTCTATACTGGATGAAGAAATTATAATTTTATCTGAAAACTTTGACCTAATTTAATTTTTATTGATGTAATATTTTAAAAAAGGGGAAAAAGCCGAATTGAAGTTTCAAAATAGAACGAGGAAGAATACAGTTGCCTTTGTCAACTCTTAGATACCCGTACGACCCGTTAGTATGTGCATAGCCTGTCACTCTACTTACAATATTATTTTTTTAATATTTTAATATTTTAAAATAATTTGGGTGAATTTTTTAAATTCTAGAACTATGGGTTGCACATATATTCAAACTATATGTTTATACATTCTTCAAAAGCAGATTCTAACCTTCCACCTTCCAAAACTTTTGCAAATATTCTATAGTACCATTTAATACTAAGCGGTAAATGTATATTAAATTACAAAATAGTAAATATAATTTTAAATATTATATTATATTAATGCGCACACAGCATATATATATTGTTATAAGTATATCACCATACATTGCAATATTTCTTTAAAAATATTTCCATTCATAGAATAATTTCTTATAAGTACTATAAAATACATATATGTATGTAAATACAGCGCTATATAATATACATCTATACTCTTATCAGTGACATATACGATGTGTAATAGTATGTATGTATATCCAATATGGACAATATTTAATTTAATA
Organism: Poecilobothrus nobilitatus; assembly: GCA_947095535.1. Taxonomy (NCBI): domain Eukaryota; kingdom Metazoa; phylum Arthropoda; class Insecta; order Diptera; family Dolichopodidae; genus Poecilobothrus; species Poecilobothrus nobilitatus. Next base: position 144,111,277 of record OX352772.1, read on the forward strand.
TTGTTAAAACCACAGAAATTTAAAACTTAGTTGTGTCGAAATAAAAAAACAACCTTGTATTTCCACGAACGAATTTAATCTGATCTTTTATAAATAAAATTTTTACAATTTATATGTAAAATTTTACAATTATATGTAATTATTGAAGAAACGGTTGTTATTTAAAGAGAGTAATTTTAATTTTAACGGATTAATTTTATGGTAAGTAATTGTTAAAGCAAACCAAACATAATTTTTATAGTAATTGTCAAAACAAAGAATATCTCTGAGGGTAATTTTTTATTTCTTTTTTATCAATTTAGGAATTTTGCAAACAGATTATAAATAAAGATTCAAAACTCAATGGTGCTCAAAATGTAAGATTCAAAACTCATGGTGCTGTATAAAATTCTATACTGGATGAAGAAATTATAATTTTATCTGAAAACTTTGACCTAATTTAATTTTTATTGATGTAATATTTTAAAAAAGGGGAAAAAGCCGAATTGAAGTTTCAAAATAGAACGAGGAAGAATACAGTTGCCTTTGTCAACTCTTAGATACCCGTACGACCCGTTAGTATGTGCATAGCCTGTCACTCTACTTACAATATTATTTTTTTAATATTTTAATATTTTAAAATAATTTGGGTGAATTTTTTAAATTCTAGAACTATGGGTTGCACATATATTCAAACTATATGTTTATACATTCTTCAAAAGCAGATTCTAACCTTCCACCTTCCAAAACTTTTGCAAATATTCTATAGTACCATTTAATACTAAGCGGTAAATGTATATTAAATTACAAAATAGTAAATATAATTTTAAATATTATATTATATTAATGCGCACACAGCATATATATATTGTTATAAGTATATCACCATACATTGCAATATTTCTTTAAAAATATTTCCATTCATAGAATAATTTCTTATAAGTACTATAAAATACATATATGTATGTAAATACAGCGCTATATAATATACATCTATACTCTTATCAGTGACATATACGATGTGTAATAGTATGTATGTATATCCAATATGGACAATATTTAATTTAATATTGTTAAAACCACAGAAATTTAAAACTTAGTTGTGTCGAAATAAAAAAACAACCTTGTATTTCCACGAACGAATTTAATCTGATCTTTTATAAATAAAATTTTTACAATTTATATGTAAAATTTTACAATTATATGTAATTATTGAAGAAACGGTTGTTATTTAAAGAGAGTAATTTTAATTTTAACGGATTAATTTTATGGTAAGTAATTGTTAAAGCAAACCAAACATAATTTTTATAGTAATTGTCAAAACAAAGAATATCTCTGAGGGTAATTTTTTATTTCTTTTTTATCAATTTAGGAATTTTGCAAACAGATTATAAATAAAGATTCAAAACTCAATGGTGCTCAAAATGTAAGATTCAAAACTCATGGTGCTGTATAAAATTCTATACTGGATGAAGAAATTATAATTTTATCTGAAAACTTTGACCTAATTTAATTTTTATTGATGTAATATTTTAAAAAAGGGGAAAAAGCCGAATTGAAGTTTCAAAATAGAACGAGGAAGAATACAGTTGCCTTTGTCAACTCTTAGATGCCCGTACGACCCGTTAGTATGTGCATAGCCTGTCACTCTACTTACAATATTATTTTTTTAATATTTTAATATTTTAAAATAATTTGGGTGAATTTTTTAAATTCTAGAACTATGGGTTGCACATATATTCAAACTATATGTTTATACATTCTTCAAAAGCAGATTCTAACCTTCCACCTTCCAAAACTTTTGCAAATATTCTATAGTACCATTTAATACTAAGCGGTAAATGTATATTAAATTACAAAATAGTAAATATAATTTTAAATATTATATTATATTAATGCGCACACAGCATATATATATTGTTATAAGTATATCACCATACATTGCAATATTTCTTTAAAAATATTTCCATTCATAGAATAATTTCTTATAAGTACTATAAAATACATATATGTATGTAAATACAGCGCTATATAATATACATCTATACTCTTATCAGTGACATATACGATGTGTAATAGTATGTATGTATATCCAATATGGACAATATTTAATTTAATATTGTTAAAACCACAGAAATTTAAAACTTAGTTGTGTCGAAATAAAAAAACAACCTTGTATTTCCACGAACGAATTTAATCTGATCTTTTATAAATAAAAATTTTACAATTTATATGTAAAATGACATTTCTAATTATTGAAGAAACGGTTGTTATTTAAAGAGAGTAATTTTAATTTTAACGGATTAATTTTATGGTAAGTAATTGTTAAAGCAAACCAAACATAATTTTTATAGTAATTGTCAAAACAAAGAATATCAAACTTTAAAATCAGTGTTTCTTCAATATTTTCAATATTAACAATATTAGTATAGAATTTCATTTAGTAATTACATTTTATTCAATATATATTTTATTTATATTTCAGTATGTTTTTATCCATACCGCCGCCTTTGAATGCAGTTAGGATGATGATGAGGTGCATTCAACTTCTTCAACTGGTAATGGAGCTAACGACTGAATTTGACGACGAACTATCTTTTCCTTACATCTTACATCTACAACTTTTACTTTCCCATCCTTTCCAGGATATATCTTTGCTATTCTGCCCAATGGCCAGTGTTAAGGAGGAGCATTGTCTTCTGAAATGAACACCAATGTTTTTACTTTTACATTTATGTGACTGTCTTTCCATTTAAAACGAATTTGCAAACTTCTAATATACTCTTCGAACCAACGTCTCCAAAAATGTTGTTGAATAGCTGTAATTCTATTAAATTTTTTAGTAAGGATGCTCTAGAGAATGCACTTACATGTTTTTCAGGCAATGCTTTCAATGGTGCTTCAATTAGAAAATTTCCCGGTGTTAAAACTTTTTCATCACTGGGATCGGATGACAGAGCTACGATAGGACGCGAATTCAGCATTGCCTCGACTTATGCTACATATGTAGTCATCTCTTCTAAAGTAAGATTTATAGCTCCCACTGAACGTTTTAGATGATACTTTGCAGATTTAACCGCTGATTCCCAAATCCCGCCAAAATGCGGGGATCGAGCTGGTATATGCTGAAAAGAAATACCTTGCAGGGAACACCAGTTAGAAATAACATTTGTATTTTGTTAAAAGTAAAATTTTTATTTAGCATCTTCTTATTCTCTACGAGCGCCAACGAAATTTATGGCGTTATCGCAGTATAGACGGTAGCATAAACCGCGTCTTGAAATAAACCTTTTCAGAGCTGCGATAAAGGTGTTCGAAACCCAAGAAGTTACAAATGGACTGCATGCGACACAAAGCATACGAATACGGCGATGTATGAATTATAAAAAGATTTTTCACGACCTCTAAACGACAGCATTACAGGTCAGCAAAAATCTACCCCTCTTATGTGGAATGGACACGATGGTTGCAATCGATCTTGCGGAAAATCACCCATTATTTGATTTAACAGCCTAGGACGAAATGAAAAGCACCTTATACAATTTCTAACGATGTTTGTCATTATTGATCTTCCATTTATTATCCAGAATCTTTGAAGCACAATTGATAATAATGCCTGTGGCCCAGCGTGAAAGTTAATAACGTGTAAATGTCTTGTCAACAATTTTACAAAATGGTGAGCTTTGGGTAATAACAGAGGATACTTCGTTGAATACGACAGATCTGCTTGGTGTAGACGACCACCAACCCTTAAGAGTTTCATATGTTTATAATTCTCCAGGAATGGATTTAACGGTTTAAGATTGCTTTTTCTTATGACAGTATCGTAAGCAATTAAGTTTTCTATGTCTTTATAAAAATATTTCGTTTGCAATAAGGACACAATTGTTAACAAGTAATCCTCCCGTTCTTCCGGGGACAGAACATGTATATTATATTATATATAATATATATATAACCATATTATAACGATTTTGTAACAGGCATATATTTCTTCTAATTATTTTATTATAACTACTAATTTTTTTTACATAGTTAAGTGGGTAGTTTCCGGTTCACATAAAGGTTGTTAACGATACTTAATTTATTGAACGTGCATCCGGTAATTTCATATTTAATTTAGTTTGCCTTGGAGGAGGTTATAACTAGGCTTGCTCAAGAACTCAGAACCATTAAATCAATTCGAATTAATAAGTCTTCTGGTGTGCAACCCTTTGATAAAATGTCGGCGGCGTTCGAAATGCTAGCAATATGCCTTAACTTTATTCCTTCGGTTAGTTCTTGAATTTGGGATACACGATTTAAAACGAATGTAGTTAAAGTTAGCGAATGTGAAGCTAACCAAGCAAGGACAATTTCCGAATCAGTCCATAATATTATTTTTTCGTAATTTAATACACTTTTTTTGACCGTCTTTAGCAAGTTGCCGAGTAAAAGTGCTGCACATAATTCAAGTCTGGCAATAGTTTGTGCCTTAGAAGGAGTAACTCTAGATTTAGCTAACAACAATTTTACATGAATATTTCCAAAATATTCAATGCAACGTATATAAATACAGCCACCATAAGCTCGCAAGCTCGCATCTGCAAAGCCATGTATTTGGAACGAAAAAACGGTTGTGGCGAAAACAAAACGTGGAAGTCGAATATTTTTCACAATTGATAGTTGGGATTTAAAATTTTTCCAGGAAGCGTGTAATGCAGTAGGTAGGGATTCATCCCAGTCCAATTTTAATAACCATAAATTTTGCATAAAAATTTTAGCCCATACAACTACAGGGTTGGTAAGAACCATAGGATCGAATAATCGAGCTATGTAGACAAATACCGTGCGTTTGGTTATTCTTTCATTTGTTTCCCTTTCACATGCAACAACGTATCTAATTTCAACAGAGGAGGGTTGCCAACATACTCCAAGGGATTTAAGGAATGATGAGTCGTCAATAGCGATTACTTTTCTCCCTCGCATTCTGGTACTTCAGAGAGAAATTCTTGATTATTCGAATATCATTTTTTAAGTTCCATTTTACCAGCTGTTAGGATTGAATTAACTTCAAATCGAAAATTATTTACCTCTTCAAGGGAGGAACCACCAGTTATCAAGTCATCCACATAAAAATCCCTTTTAATTATTTTCGATCCAATAAGAAATTTTCTGAGACCTTCATCTGCTAAATAAGATAACGCTCTAGTGGCTAGAAAGGATGCAGACGCGGTTCCGTATGTTAAGCTTTTTAATCTAAATGTTTTTAACTTTCATTGGAATTTGTTCTCCATAAAATGCATTGATAATATGAATCGCTTTCCTCAACATTAATCTGACGGTACATTTTACAAATATCAGCCTTTAAGGCATATTTATGACATCGAAATCTTAATATAATTGAAACAAGATTATCTTGAATTGTCGGTCCCACCATAAGTACATCATTTAACGACAGATTAGAACTTGTTTTAGTATTAGCACTAAACACTACTCGAATTTTGGTAGATGTAGAATCTAGCTTAAATAAGCAATGATGAGGAATGTAATATTTAACCAGGTATTCGTTTTCTATAGGAACTGACTCCATATGACCAAGTGCCTCGTATTCATCTAAGAAGGCTGAATATTGAGTCCTCAGATTCACGTCTCTGCTAAGTTTTTTCTCTAAAATAAAAAATTGTCTTTGAGCGACCTGAAAAGATTGCTCTAATTGATCAACAAAGGATTTAAAGGGAAGTTTTGTGACAATTCGGCCATCAGCTAATCGATAAGTAGATGTAATGAACCAATCTTCACAGTATTGCTCTTTTTTTGATCATTTAGGAACATTATCTGCAACATGTTCTATTTTCCAAAACTGCTGTACAAGTTGAATAAGACCGTAGTCTGTCGGGTTGTGCTTAACGTTACCACTATTTGCATCCTCTACAAACGATAAGAGATTACACTTTTTATTCGTCTTCATTGTACTACGATCATATCTACCGGAAACAATTCATCCTAACAGACTTTTTTGCAATGTTGGAAGGTCATTGCCTAGCTTTATCTGACCTACATATAAAAGTTCAAAAAATAATTCAGCGCCAATAAGTAAATCGACATTTTGCTGTTTGTAAAACAGCGGGTCGGCGAGTTTAATATTTTTAGGTACATTTCACCTTTCAACAGGAAAATTAACATCAGGCAGTATTCCCGAGATGCATGGTAAAACCGATAATTCCAAATTTAATTTAAAGTCCTTATAACATGACTAATTACGGCATTTGTAGACAAACGAACCTTTGTCTTGTTGTTTACTATTCCCGAAATACTTTTAATTACCCTTGATTTTTTCAATTTTAATATTTGTGTCATAGGCTCACTAATGAAATTGAGTTGCGAGCCGGAATCAAGCAGTGCCCGAACGGGTTTGTATTGACCATAATAATCTTGTACATAAACAACAGCCGTAGCTAAAATGATATTTTTTTGTTGAGGTGATTCCTCATACGACGCTTGACAACATGAAGAAGTAATCATGTTTGTTTGACTTGGAGAATCTGAAGAAGCAGGCAATTTATTATTTTTGTTGTTCTCATTGAGATGAAAAGATAAACTATTTGAATTTGAATATCTATGAAGCAACGAATGATGAGGTGACGAACAAACCCTGCATTTGGAAGAACTGCACCTTTTTACCGAATGTCCACTTTGTAGACAGTTAATGCAAAGATTTAAGTCTTTAACCCTTTTAAAACGTTCTAGTAATGATAAATCAGAAAACTTTGAACATTTGTAAATATTGTGATCCTTTTCTTTACAAAATATACACGAATCGCGTACGGAATGCGGGGCGGTTAAGGCGGTAGAGTTTGCCGAACGAGAATGCGAAAACGACGACGATTTGGATTTTGATTGAACATATTTGTTCATAGTTGGTATTTGCAACTGTTTTGATTCGCGACATTTGATTTGCTTTTGATTCAGGATCTAGTTTACTCATCACTATGTAAATTATCATTGCATTAGCAATATTTCCTTCATTTCCAATTGAGTTCATTGAGCTTAATATAGCATTCACATTATCGATTAAATTTCTTAATTGTACAGATGAATTTTGTTAATTTTAGGCTGTTCGAAAAGCTCAGAAATTAATTCCTGAAACATTAAGGTCTTATTATCAAACCTATCTTTTTGATGTTGAATAATTTTAGGATAATTATCTAACAGAATTTTTAGCAAGGGCATTCAGTGCGCCAAGCAAAATATTACATTTTTCGATATTGGAATAATGAATGTTTTTATGAACTGTCTTATTATAAATCCGAATAAAGTTCGGATATTCCGAGTATTTTCCACTAAATCGAGGTAATTTGATTTTATGTAAATTTGGAGCAGAAGGCTGACTGACCAGACTCTTATCAAGATCAGGTTGGTTTTGTTCGATTCTTTTATCTTTAATTAAGGTCAAAATTGTAGCCTTAACAGAAATGTATAATTCCTCATAGGAATTACCCTTAAATACATTTTTATATGAAGTTTGTATTGAAAGGATATGTCTAAAATAAGATTCCAAAATTCCAAGTCTGCATTCTAAATTCTGCACACTTAGAGTTTTGCCTTTACTGTCAAGTAGTGTCTTTATTCTAGTAATTGAACCTTTAACGGAACTCCTTTCATACTTTAACTCATCAATGGTAGGCATAATGATAAAAAAAAGAAGATTTTGGTAACAATAACTTATGTTGAACTGTATAAATTTATTATGATGTATCAATAATTATTTAAAAATTGTCCTCCAATTTATTTTGTAGTATATGTAAATTTGTGTTTAATTCATATAAAGTAATCGTATTTATTTAGTTCAATATATTATTTTAATTCAGTTTATATTTAATATTTTATGAAATTTATTTGTTACGAAATAACCAGTAATTTTTTCTTGTTTCCTTTTCTTACGATATAACAACACCAAGCACCAACACTGCTAACCACCGCATTAACTGCTAAACAACATCGCTAAATTCCGCTAAATTATGATTCAATTAATTAAGCTGCTTTCAAATTTCAAACTGAATTTAAGATGATTTTCTTTACCAAACTTCCTAAAACGATTTATTTATTTTAGTTATTTTATATAAGTATATATTATATAAATGTATATATATATATTTTTTTTGTTTGATTTTACTGCAATAATTTTATTTGATGAAATCAATTGGTTTATATTCAAATTATAAAAAAAATATTACGATACGATTCTACCCAAGCAACAGTATACTTAAACGGTAAGAACGAAATTATAATTTTATTCCATGTGCTTGGTCACCTTCACAAAAACCTTGCAATAACCTTTCAGCACCACAGCAATAATTATTACAGCAATGATGTTTACACCAATAATTTTTACAGCTTGATTTTCACAGCAATAATTTTACGCCAATAATTTTTAAACCAATAATTTTTTATTTAACGAAATCAATTTGATTTTATTTAAATTGTAAAGATATTACCCTAAGATGATACCCAAGCAATAGTATGCTTAAACAGCAATTTAATTCCATGTGCTCGTTCACCTTCACAATAAACTTGCGTTAATATATATATATATATATATAATATATATACTATATTTAAATAATTTCACCGAAAATCGAATACATTATAAGCAATAAATGTTCAACAAAATTTATGTACTTATAATACTGAAGTGTTTCACTATTACACTATATGGAGAATTAATTATATTTAATTATAAAATTAAAATGAAGTTTTTACTATTAAACTATATTTACTAGTAAAAAAAACTATTAAACTATATATTTCACCGAAAATCGAGTAAATGTTCAAAATGGCCGTATCTCGCCAGGGCCTCCAATTGATATACATACATACTTATATATAAATATGTATAAGAATGTATGTGTATCAATATCATATAAATAAAAATTCTTCAAACAACCGTTATGTTGTTTATTTATTTACATTTTTTTGTATTACGCATTATATCCTCAACAATTTCAAATTATCGAGTAAAACAATGCAAAATGCAAAAAATTCGTTAAAGAAATTTGTTAGAAAATTTCAAAAAACCAAGTAACACTTTCGTCAATTATAAAGTAACCCTATATTATTAAAAACAGTTGTTAACAGAAATAAGAGTATAATGTTGAAGCTTTAATTTTTATGTATTACTTCAAAAAATTTTTAACAGGTGTTTAAAAATAGGAAATTTTCAGTTTTTGACGCCTTACAGCTCCTAAACGAGGGGTGATACAAAAAAAAATTCTGAAATGACTCATACTTATTTTCAAAGATCTAACTTCTGTCAAAATTTCAATTTCCAACTTAAACTGTTTAGAAAATAGAAAGATTAAAGGATTTTGCAATAATTCAGTTTCGCATAACGGTAAATTAAGACACCGTATAGCACAAATATATATTTATTATATACATGTTTGTAAACCTCATAATAGCACCTATCGTTTGGAATTTTCAGATTGAAGATATATCTTAGAGAGATTTTTCGAACTTTGGGGGGCTGTAGCTCCTTAACGGGTGAAGCTACAGAAAAATTAATAATATCATAAATTTAATATTTTTATGAATTTATCAGCAAAATTCAAAAAACCACAATTTTTTTGAATTTTGCTGATAAATTCATAAAGATCTAACAGTTAGTTGTTCCAGAGCTACCTGAAGTTTTGGTCGGAACTCAACAAAAAAAAATAAGGAACCTACAAATTACTCCCAGAATATTTTGTGTAAATTTCAAGATTCTAGCTTTCTTAGTTTTTGAGTTAGCGCGCTGACGGACGGACGGACGGACATGGCTTAATCGACTCAGAATTTGATTGTGATCCGATCCATATTTTTGAAGGTATATCTAGCTCGCTTATCGATTATATATTTATATCGTTTATATTATTATATCGTACAGGTATAAAAAAGTCTTGAATTCAATTAAACGTTCCATTCGGCATAAAAAACTGTTGTAAAACAAAATTATAAGATAAATATATACATTTTGAAGTCCATATATCAAACAAGCTACTATCCTTTGGTAATCTATAGAGCCTTCCATTAAAATTCAGCCTACTATTTTTGCATTTGGCGCAGGTTCTACCTGTTTTGCGGGAATTTGATTTTATATTTTGAAACATTCTAAATAGAGGATGAATATATTATATGTTCATGCTAATGAAAGCAAAAGAGATAGAAAAGAAAATAAAAGTATGTAGATAAATAAGAGTCAGAAAAATAGAAAATTTTAATTATAAGTTTTGCAAACAAGTTAATGAATAAAATAATTGAGACAATCAAATAAATTTGGAAACAAATTCTAAACAATAATAAACAATAATAAACATTATATAAACAATAATAAAAAAAATGTTTTCTTACTTTTTGAATAGAAATTATGTTCCAACTTCTTGATTGATGAACGATTAAGAACAAAAGAACTTGTGTATTATATATTTTGCATATGTATATGAACTTAACTTTAACTTTTTATTAGACTTGTAAAACAAGTTTTAATTTTTCACTTCTATAAAAAAATTAACTTATTTTAATAAAAAAATTCAAGTTATACACATTGGATAACTTACCACTCAAATTTAAATTCAAATTTTCGTTATAAATTTCTTACGTTAAAATTCTTTTAACCCATAATATTAGAAACTATATTTTGAAAGGTAATTTCACACATAAAGCACAAGTAACTAGGGTTAACAGTCACATATTTTTTTTTCATTTTAAATAAAAAAAACTACTCATGCATTTCTATTGATATTAAAAAAATATTAAATACTAACGCATACATAGATAAACATTATATAAACTTGATCAACACATAATCAATCCATCCAAAATAGAATACTTAAGAAATCAGAAGTAAATTTTTTATATAGTGTTGCCATGTTATAATATATAATTATTTGTGTTACTTCAATTTTTAAATACAAAAGATATTAAAAGCTCTTTATGCGAAAATGTTAGATTGAAAGAAAAATGTTAAAATACGTTTTTTGCATTATTTTTTGAATAAATAAAGTATGTATTTAAAATTAAAAACAAAGAAATACAACCAAAATCATTGATGGACAACTCTTCTAACCAGTTTTAAAATATAAAAACACAAATATTATAAATAGATTTTATTATACAATTTGTAATAATAGGGTAATTTCAAAGTGAATTTTTTTTTCTTTATTCTAATTATAATGATAAATAAATAAAGTAATTTTTAAAATGTGTTAATTATTTTCGACTTTAGACTAAAGTTGTGTGAACGAAAAATACATGTATTCAAGATTTGTTTTCGTGTATGTTGGGTAAATTCGAATACTACCTAAATAGTTTTAAAAATAGTTTTATAGTGGAAAATAATCTTATAATGGTTTCGAGTTGTACAAATTATACATAAAAATAAATACTTAAAAAAATTTTAAAACTTTAGTTTAAAAAAAAATTCGTGAATCTTACAAATGATATGGCAATATTGTCTTTTATTCAAATGCATTCTTCTAAAAAGAAGTTTTAAAGTTTTAAAGTTTTTGAAGAAAAAAAGAAAAAAAAAACAAAAAAAATATTTATCATGTATGTACCTATCGAAAATTAAAATAGAATCAAATATTCACGAGGATATTTTTTTAAAAGAACTATTGAAGAGATTTGAGAAAGAGAAAAAGGTATAGGAAAAAATTATAGAGCAAATGGGGCACTTAAAATCTGAAAAAATTTCGGGAATTCTTATTGACATTTTTTGTTCTGCTTGCGCTATCTATATATATAAAATTTCTGATACGATGTATGTATATTAGTATTCGATGATGTGATATTATTACACGATTCTGTAATACGATTGTATAATGTTATGTTATAATACGATTGCAATTAGTATTTAGCAATAGTATTTTGTTAATATTGTTTTTTTTAGGCAAATTCTCATTCCATATACATAATTTTATTCTTTTACTTTAAAATGTCTGTAACTAATTTTGTAATGTAGCGAACAAAGTACCGAACTTTTGTTTTCTTTTTTCAATATTTATCGTCAAGTTTTTTTGTGTTGTTTATGTTTTACTTGAGTTTAAATGTTGAAGAAAAAAGTGAATTTGGATAAAAGTATATATGTATGTACATATGTGTGAATATTTTTTTTACGAAATCTTACGAAATTTTATGGTTTACAGATTAAATATTATGCTTAATGCTTGATTACATATATGTATGAATGAATGTATGTATACATATTTAAATTAGAATTATGCGTTTCATTTAAAACTTAAAAGTATGAAATAAAAGAATTGTAAAAGTTTTTTAAATAATAGGTAAGTAAGTATGCATAACATTAACATATTATTAATATTGAAATTTTTGAAATGTGTTTTTGTCAAGAATAAATCAACAACTAACAAAATAAATACTACCTACATACATATGTACTTACATATACCTATATCATTTAGAAAATATGTACTTCACTTACAAAAATAAAATTGCTGCTTTTTTTTTTATTTTATACATACCTACATATGTATGTACATATAACGAAACTAGAGAATATTTCTGATTTTCTATACGCTTATAGTATACATATATATGTCCATCATAACTTTTATGACAGGCCTTTTTTAAAACAAGAAAAATCGACCGATTTTAAATAACTTCATTTGTGTGTCAATTTTTTTCTAAGCATACTTTAAACAAATTTTATAAGTCACACAAAAAAATAAATATTCACACATCCATACATATTTTTATGAAAATTACAAGTTCACTTTTTTTTTTAACATTAAACTCAAGTAAATAATACAAAAAAAAATTGAGTATTCACGGACGATGAGTACTAAATTGAAAAATTGAAAAATTTTACTACTATTGTTGTCATTCGCTTAAGAAAAAGTTGTTACACAAGTAAAGAGCAACAACTTTGCCGCAGAATATTTTCTAATCAGATTAACTTTAACTTTTATTTAATTTTTTTTCTAAGCCCAAATTTCATACATATTATAAGACGCCATATGAATTTATATGAACAAATTTTTTTTGTTTTTTTTTATGTCTAAAAATTTATATAAATTTATATCTATGCATATTTCTCTTGTTGATGACGCAAAATTCAAACTGTAAAATTTTTGTTAGCAGATTCAATATTAATGTTATGTTTGTTTTGTATTTGTTTACAGTTTTTATTATGTTTTACTTCTAATATTTTTGAATGAAAAAACAAAATCATGTACATACATACTTACAACATTTTATGTAATTGGATGTATGAATGAATGTATATTGTTATTGGATGTTATTATTGTTATTGAATAAAAAAAAATAATATTAAATTATTAGAAGTTATTTTGCTTTGACATACGTACATATGTATGTAAATTATTATGTAAAAAATTTATGAATTTTGTGAAATTTTTTGAAAAATTGAACAGACGTATATTTTTCTTAAGTTATACATTTTTTTTTTTTTTAATTTTTAATTTTTTATTTGGAAGATTTTTTTTTTTTTTTTTAAAAAATTTTGTACAAAAAATTTTAATAAAAAATTTTGTACAAAAAATTAAAAAGGAAAGTAGAAGAAAGATAAAAAAAAAGAAATATAACTAAAACAAAAAAAATAATATATATATATAAGATATCTAGCAAACGATGTGAAGCTTGCAATGGCGGTATTACAGGCAGCCAAAGAGGAGTGCAATGTACTGGGCTATGCCAGAATTTTTTTCATGCTAAATGCGCAAAGGTAACTAAAGACATCTTTGCTTTAGTTAAATCTGGTTCACTCACTTGGAAATGTACGAAATGTCTTCCCAGTGATGGTGAAAATAATGCCTCAATCTTAATTCCGGATGATGAGACAAGTGATTCTGATTCTAGTTAAGTAAACAAAGCTGAAGATAACGAGGATGCAAGTTTAGAAGAAATCCTAAATCATAGAATAATTCAACTTTCATCGTTCAATCTCTCTAATTGTAATATAACTAAAATGGCTATAATAAAATATTGTAATATAACAATATCTTAAATGTATGGGGTCAGTTATTATGCAAATCCATAAATCTCAAACGCAAATCCAGAAAACGCAAGCATATCTTAGTGCTCAAATGGACGATGCACTCAAACAAAATAAAAAATTTAAAGATCAAAATAAAAGAAACTGAAGGGAAACTTCAAACTTTGGAAAACAGGGTAAATCAACTTGAAAGCTTAGCAGATGTAGCAGAGCAACAAAAGCTTAAAAAAAAATTAATTATAGCCGGCTTGCCGCTCAAAATTGTTGAGGGAAAAAAGTATTGTTAAAAATTGCAAAAAAAATCAATGCCAATATTGTGGAAAGTGATATAAAAAACTTCTTACCAATACATTCACGCAATACTAATAATACATCAAAGCAGTTGTATAAAGTTGAATTAAACTCAGAAAAGGCTAGAGATGAACTCATGTTAAAAAAATGTTCCTACAAGCATCTATTTACGGATGAAATTGGTGAAACTCAACAGGAAAATAATGAGATATTTTTTCGGTACGATCTTACGTCTCTACAAAGAAAACTGTATTACGAGGTTAAAGAAATCAAAACAATCCAAAATATACAATTTCTCTGGATCAAAGATGGGAAAATTTTTTTACGAGAGAAGCAGGATTCTAAGGTATACTCAATCACTAATATCAATAATATTAACTTTATTAAATCTATTTATAATAACATTAAGTAACCTTTGTAACACCATTTTAATTTTAATTAACATAATAAATGCAAATTATTCCAAGCTGGCAACTGCAATAATATTTTATTCTTGGTACATAGTTAAAACCACTATATCTTTGAAACTAAATGGTTTTTTCACCTGTAAATTTAATAAATTTGATATTTTAATACAAAAAAAAACTTTCTTATTCACAAATAATTTTTTCTTATTTTTTATTTATTCATTTCACACCTTAAATTTAATATTTTTAATAAATTACACAATTTTTACACTTAACAATATTTTTTCAAAATTATATATTATCAAATTTACATACACATACTTTTCTAACTTAAAAATTTTTTGCTTTCTCAAATTAATAAATCTTATACTTAAACAAATATTATACAAACTAATTAAAACAATCAATTATGACTTATACCACATTTTAATTTTTAATGTATTAAATCTCCACTTTAAAATTGCAAATTATTTATTAAGTATTCTAAACATTAATCTAATCAATCTAAATATTTTCTTTTTATTTACATATATTTTCAATATTTTACAATATTACTTGAACAATATTACGTTTAAATTAATAATAACAACAAACCTTTATATTATACTTTTAGTCACAATAATTTTCTTAAAACAACACTTGTTTGGCGACAAACTTTGTAAAAATAATAGCAAACTTAAATTAATAATAATTATAATTAAAACTTTAATATACTACATTATTATACTTTACAATAATATTAATATTAAAATTAAATTTACTTCACTGAAAACCTGCAATATACTATGCTTTAAAAAAATTATAATTTCCTATTATATTGAACTTAACAAATTTTTATATTTTCTAAATATTAATTCTAATTCTCATTTTAATAAATGTCTATTTTTTTCTGACATTATTATTCCTAATTATATAACACTTCAAAAATTAATCAACAAAACAATTTTTTTTTTTACATTGTCAAAATGACAACTGCTGATTACATTAACATTAATGAAAATATAAGAGTAAATCATTTTACAGGGATGGGAGACAATGATTTTAACTCTAAATATAAAAATAATTTTAATATTATATATCTAAATATACAAAGTTTACGAAATAAACTATACGATTTAGAACTATTGATTAACTCTTATAAATGTGAAATACATGTTATTGTTTTATCAGAAATATGGCTAAATAAATATGAAAATAGTTTCTTTAATCTACCAAAATATGTAGCATATTTCTCAAATAGAGTAAATTCATATGGTGGTGTTGCCATTTTTGTAAATCACAAAATAAGTAACGCATTAGTTTTTGAGGAAGAATTTAAATATTGTATCCTTTTACAGATCACATGAAACTCATGTTACTGATTTCATTAATAAAATTGATGAATATACCATTAAATATAAGAATTCTATTATTGTTGGTGATATGAACTTAAATATGTTAAATCACAACTCGTGTGATGTTAAAACTTACTGCAATACTCTACTTAGTAACGGATTTGTTGTCTACAATAAAATATCTGAGCACGTCTCAAACAGTTATAAATCATTTTATTATGGATATTGTAAAAAATCAATATTTTTTCCATATTTTGGACACTACTATCTCTGATACCAATTATTCTTTATAAGTATGGATCAAAAGCAAATATTAGAGAATATTATAAATATTAAAACAGTCTTAAACTACGAAAATATAACTAAGGATATGATATGGTCTAAACTTAATACTTACAATAATTTAAATGAAATAGTTTATGAGTTAACTAGTTTAATAACAAAAAATATGAAAAATGTACCAGTAAGAGATAAAAATAAAAAGCATGAATGGATGACAAATGAAATATTAGCTAAAATGAAAATTCGGGATTCCTATTTTAAATTTAAAAAAAAATATCCTAATGATTTGCATGTGAAAAATTTGTACGAACAATCCAAACTTGATGTTAAAACATTAGTAAAACAGGCTAAAATAAAATTTTGTTGTGACGAAATAGGAAAAGACTCCACAAACAGCAAAAGACTGTGGAATCTTTACAAAAAAATAATGTTTAATAAAAGTTCTCCTCTTTCTCAATCAACCATTAAAAGTATAAAATGTAATAATGAAATCTTTGATAAAGATGTTGACATTGCCGAAAATTTTAATAATTACTTTGTAAATGTCACTGATGAGATAGATTGTCCGTCAGGTTCAATAGATCGTGAATATGTTCAAAATTTTAGACAAAATATTACTTATGACTTTGATTTAACACCTACAAACATAGAAGAAGTGAGTAAGGCTATTAATATGCTAAAATCGGGTGCGGCCACTGGGTATGACAGCATTTCCACCAAATTCGTAAAACGTTTTGCTCAGCAATTAAATCCAGTATTGGTAAAATTCATAAATATTTCATTTCAAACAAGCTCTTTGCCGGATTCTTTTAAAACCGCTTATTACCCCTATTTTCAAAAATGGCGAAGTAACAAATCGGTCAAACTATCGTCCTGTTTCCGTCCTAAGCGCATTATCAAAAATTTTTGAAATTGTCATCAAAAATCGCTTAAACTTATTCATTGTAAATAATAAAATTCTCCACAATGAACAATATGGATTTGAGCAAAATTCTAACACAACAGTGTGTTTTAGTCTAACAGACTTCATAACAAAAAATTTAGACAAAAAAAAAAATGTTGCATGTGTTTTTATTGACTTACAAAAAGCTTTTGACTGTGTGGATCACAAAATCCTTTTATTGAAACTTGCTAAAATGAATTTCACGACAGAACAAATTTCTTTTTTCAAAAGTTATTTAGACAATCGAAAACAAAAAGTTAAAATAAATGGAGTTCTCAGTAAACCAAAAACAATCAAAAAAGCGGTTCCACAAGGCTCTATTCTAAGGCCGGATTTGTTTAAAATATATATAAACGATATAGCTAACTTAAACTTAAAAGGGGCTATCCAACTCTATGCGGATGACATTGTTTTGAAATATGCAACAGACAGTGAAATTGAAACTAAATATTCTATTGAAGAGGATTTTAAAATCATTGATGAATGGCTTGTTAAACATTGTCTCTTACTAAATATAAAAAAAACTAAAATAATATTATTCGGAAATAAAAATTTCATCAACCAAAACTTTTTTTACAATAGTAAAAGTATTGAAGTAGTACCATCATTTAACTATTTAGGTTTAATATTAGATAGTAAACTAAAATGGGAAGATCATATAAATTTGGTAGTAAAAAAATTATTCCTTACATTTTTATTCTGAGGAGACTTAGAACATTTTTTGATAGTCAAACGTTATACGTAATCTACTCCTGATACATTCTATCAAATATAACGTATTTAAACCCAATCTGGAGTGGAGCACAACATAATACCCTTAATAAACTAGATGTGCTTCATAAAAAATCTATCAAGGTAATCCATCATTACCCAATTAGCCACCCTACGAAAATGTTATATTCAGATAAATATATTAGTTTCAAATGTATTTGTAAACGTGAATTGTATATCAAATTGGTTTCAAAATTGTAAATGACTATATCAAACATAATTTCACCATAAACAGAAATTATGAAATACACAATCATAATACCAGAAACAAGGCGAACTTTTATTTAGCTTTATTTAAAACAAATAATCAAAATAACAACTGCTTATATAACTGTGTAAAAATATATAATGAATTACGAAGTGAATTAAAAAGTATAGTAAATATTGCTCATTTTAAGAAGGAAATTAAAAAACATATAACAAATAATATATAAAACAAGAAATGAAGTTAATTATTGTGAAACTAAAATAACTTTTTTTTTAATATAAGGTACATAGGTTTTGACACTATTTAATTTAATACCAATTATACAATATTAGACCAGAACAGCAAATGCTTAGGTCGTAAATAAATTATTTTATTTTTTTCTTTTAATTTTTTATATTTTGTTAAAATTTTTTTAATTTGGACATTTAACATATTTTACAATGTTATTTACCTGATTATAGATTATATTATATTTTAAGACTTATGTTAAAATTTATGAATTATTGTTGAATTATAATTTATGAATTATTGAAAAAAGAAAAATCAAATAAAAATTAATAAAGAAAAAAAAAAATCCTCAATCCAAATTATTTGAGAATTAATTAGCCTTACCCTTTGTATAGCAATCTCTGCATAGGGCGGAACTTCCTTTTGTTAGTACTCGTGGTTCAGTTATGAAACAAAATTCAAAAATAAAAGATTCGAAAAAAGAGTTAGCCGGCACTTGCCCAAAGTCGGCAAGTAAAACGACCAAAGCGGGCACTAAGAGTGCTAAGGAAAGTCACGAACAACCAAAGACGGTACGCAAAGTGTGTATAAAATAATTGAGAGGTTAAGCTCTTCAATGTTGTTCAGTTATCTGACGTGCAAATAACTCCTTAGCCTGGGCCAAAACAGTAGTACGCCAGGTCAAGCCACCAGAAAGACAAAACCCAGGTTCATCGAAGGGCCTTATATCCAAGAGACAGAGGTCACAAGATGAGCCACAGCGTAGTTCCAAAAAAGCTAGGTTGCTAGGGAGCAGGAAGGATGTTTTGATTCTGGTAATTATTGATGAGGGGTTATAGGATGGGGATATTTCTTCCAGTAGCTGGAAGAAGGTTGTTGTTGCTTTAAACACAACTTTCTTCCAGGTACTGGAAGAAAATCCGGCATCACTACCCTCCTGTAGAGATGCTGACTTGTATCAGGGCCACGTCAAATTGACAGCCTGCACTGATCAGAGATCGGTAAATATCTAGAAGCAGGCGATATGGAAGGTGGGAAATCTGTGGCCGGAGGAAATTTCTAGCAGGCCAAGAGCTAGGGTGTGACTGCCTAGGGAACCTGCCGAAGCAGACACGGTTATCAAAATGATGAAAGTATCAAATCCCCAACTTCCAACTCATAATCCGATGTCGAAGACGTAGTATCCTTCTCAGCTCCAAAGAGAGTGAATAAAGTCATCAAGACTGACGATGAAGACGATCTATTTAGATCAGATTCTGACAGCTTTGATGACGCCAAAAGCTTCTCAATGGACTTTGAGGATAAAGCTAATGCGATGGTGGTAGAGATTAAGGATAGATCAGGCAATGAAGCTACTTCAAATTAATCTCCATCATTCCAAAGCGGCTTCCGCCGCACTTGAAATTCGCCTCAGGAGAACTGGCGGGGATATTATCTAGATCCAAGCCATGGGTGGCAAAAAAACAGGTTCACATGGACTAAATATAAAACAGGTTCACATTGAATCCAGATCGCAATTGTTTTTTTAAAAGCATGGATTTTTTTCCCAAAAGCATCTTTTCCCATGTTTTATTATGTTTTAAATTATTAAATAATGTAAATGAAATTAATGAGTTATTTCTTTGTAATAATTATTACTTTATAAATACATTTTACAAAAATTCTTTTCTTTTATACACTTGACACAAAACTTACAAAAAACTTACAAAAAATGTTTACTTATTTTTCCCTTTCCTTTTTTTTGATGAACAATAATTAGTCAATTGACCAATAAGTCAAATAATTTAAATTACTTTATTATTGCAAACAAGCTTTTTGGCTAAAATTGCATATTAAAAAAGTAAAGGGCAATTAAACCTGGAATTTAAACTAATTTTGCATTGAATAACATCGAATATATTTTTTAATCATCGAAATCAAAACAGATTAGGTAACGGTATTTTAAATGTATGACCTACCTATTTATCATTTTGACTAATAATTTACAAATTTTCATTAGTATTATAATTTATCATGCAATATAATAATAATAAGAAAAGTACATGAGTTTTAAGAGTAGATATAAATACATTTTTTTAAATCTTGTAAAATTCTTTTTGAATACTTGTAATATTATTTTTTAGATAAGAAAACTTTGTAATATAATTAAATGCTCAAATAAAGTTAAAAGATATAAATCCCTTTTTTTTCCCCAAAAAAATTTTTGTATAACATCGAATAAATAAATAAATATAATCACTATTGTAGAAACAAGCGAATGTAAATTTTGAGAATAGTATTCATTCATTTAGCACTTTAACTATTACTTCTACATTCGACCACCTCGCGCGCGTTTATTAACAATTTTTACCTTGACACGATGTTTACCTTGACACGATTTTTACCTTCACACGATTTTTACCTTGACATGATTTTTACCTTTACTCGATTTTACACGAATTCAACAGTTCAGTAATAATTCCTTATATACAATATTTTTCGTAAAAACCCTCTCATTGTTTAATAAATGTCCTTGCTCTGAATTAAAATCGTCGATATAAAATTTCAGTCCATCAAAAGAACGCAGCCTACTTGCAGCAACATATAGCTGTCCGTGAGAAAATACCGGTTCACGTAAAAGAACACCTACTTTATTGAATGTTTGTCCTTGAGATTTATTTATAGTCATTGCGAATGCAGGAATGATTGGAAACTGGGTACGTTGAAAAGAAAAAGATAAAATAGTATCAGAATAATTTAAATGAATTCGAGGAATTAAAATTCGCTTATTCCTTGCAGTACCTGTTAATATTTCACAATCCAAGGAATTTTTATGCATTTGTTGTACTCGCATTCGAGTACA
The DNA here is from genome assembly GCA_947095535.1 of Poecilobothrus nobilitatus. Classification (NCBI taxonomy): domain Eukaryota; kingdom Metazoa; phylum Arthropoda; class Insecta; order Diptera; family Dolichopodidae; genus Poecilobothrus; species Poecilobothrus nobilitatus. Next base: position 144,132,552 of record OX352772.1, read on the forward strand.
GTTTACTAAACCCCTCTTTGTATTTAAATTTCGAATTAGTAAAACGATGCAATTTTTTTTTAATACTAATTTATGCGGAGGAAATCCGCTAACCGACAGAGAATTTAAAAATTCAATAGGATAATTATTTTGTTCCAAAATTTCTTCCGAAATAATTTTATCAATGCTATGGTATAATTTTTGCTCACCAGGCAAAAGATTAAGAATTTCTCAATTTACCAAATAGCAATCTTCATTTTTTGTAGCTAATATTACAGAATTTAAAATTTCTGAAGATTCAATAGTTTCTGTTATATTTCCGTAAACATCATGTATGATATTTGAAAATGTACCTATTAATTGCGTTGGAATTTCAATTATATCAGGGCCTAACTGAGGAAAATGCGGAGTTTCACCATTTCCAAGTAATTTCAAAAAATTTACAAATTCAATTTCACACGGAAGAGCTCTCATATTTTCTCTTAAATTAAATTTATGAATATTTGAAAACTCATTCCATGATGTAATGCAGTTTTCTATAAGTGTAACTCGTGATCCATGGGGTACAACTGGCAAAGTTTGCCGAAAATTTCCACACATAAGAATTGTTTTTCCTCCGAATAATCTATCTCCATTTTCATTCCCACAAATATCTCTTAACAACCGATCAATTAATTTTAAAGCTAGTAGTGGACACATTGAAACTTCATCGATAATAATTAAGAACGCCGATTTCAGAATTTTACCTTGTGAACTATTAGCGGAAATTCTTGACACCGAATTCTCCAATATTGGAATAGGTAATTTGAAAATATTGTGCAAAGTTTGCCCACCAATTAAAAGTGTTGATGCTATACCACTAAAAGCACATGGTATACATCGAAGATTTAACGAATTTAATTTATGAATTATCGCTGTTTGCACAAACGTTTTACCGCAACCCGCATGAGCAGTTAGGCAAAACATATTACTACCAGTATCATGATATAATACTTCGCGCAAAACTGAATCAATCACATTACGCTGTTCTTCATTAGCCCTCTCATACATTTGATTAAAAGTAAGCTCCTCTTCTACTGAGTCGGAATTAGAAATATTGGAGGTTATATAAGATGTGTATATTGATATTGGAAGACCAAGAAGCTCACATGAAAGATTATGTGTGTGAAGTATATCTTCAATTTCGAGTAGAGCTTTATTATGGGATATCTCTTCACTTAATTCTTGCAAAAAATCTTCTGCATATGCATTTTGAATTCATCCCATAACGCCGAAGCATCTGTTGGAATATTCATGGAACAGATAACGGCAAACAAATCGTGCAATTGTTTCGGAGAATGTGTATTTTTTGCTTCATTCAAACAATCACGCCATTCATTATCATTAGATGCAATGCCTCGTGCATAACATCCAGCTAAAAACGTAGTGTAAACCACACCATCATACGTACGCAAATCTTCAAAACCCTTTGGTCCTCGAACATGTAATAAAAGTAATCGTAAGTGAAATAGCTCAATATCTTTCGGTGAAACAGTATACAACCGAGAAATAATCTTTTCACCACCACGTTGTCATCTCATCCATTTTTTATCTTTGTCATTCCACACAAAATGAAGTTGTGCTTCAGTATACAACAAATTATTTGCGAATAAATCATTTGCATTTAAGTTAAAGAACGCGAGTAACTTTGTTTTTCGCTTATTTGAAACTGCCTCCTGTTCATTACCTTCTGTAAAGAACACAGTTTGCCGTTGAGGTAAGTGACAATCAAGACGAAAAATTACATGCGACTGAAAGTGCATAGGATATTGATTAATTCTCCAATTAGCTTCAGTTGAACCAACATAGCGACCATTCAAAAAATTTTGTATTTCATCAATTTGCATTTCACCATTCACTTCATCATTTACTACACCAAATTCTACAGACGCACAATCATATCCTTTATATACATAGTTGTACATATATTTCACACTCTTAACAGTATTACAAACCTCAACATTAAGATGACAGTTAAATTTGGCTAAAAGATATGGATTAAAAGGAACCACATAACGATTATCAACGGATTTTCCTCGTACGTCAACACTTCTACCGTTATCACGCCGTTTATAAACGGGATATCCATTTACATTATCATAAGTTCTATCAGAGAAATCCTTTGGGAAATTTTTAGAACACTTTTCATTTCTCATGCAAGGAGAATTTGAATTTAGTGAACCACATGGTCCATGAATCATATGACATTTTACTAAGTCATAGAGTTTCGGATGAGTGTTTATATCAGGAATTTCAGCTGAAACAATTTTATCAATGTCACTAATTGCTTCAATTCTATCATTTGTTTTCAAAGTGATTAAAATATGAGCATGAGGAAGACAACGTTTTTGAAATTCAATTGTGTAAATTAAAGCGTTTACATTTCCGAACATTTTTTTTTAACAATTGAATCTATAAGTTCTTTGAGTTTACAGCGAAATACACGTACAACAATGTCAGGACTATTATGAGGATATTCGCCTGAAGCAATGTTGTTCACAATTTCTGGCCAATGTGGATTGCACGTCATTGTCAGAAATAATGAAGGTTTTCCGAAATGTTGTACAATAGACATCGCATCTAAATAATTTTGGTACATGTTTCGTGGAGAACCAATAAAAGAAGATGGTAAAATTAATCTTCGACCAATTCTATTATTGCCCGTATTACCATTTGAATGTGCATTTAAAAAATCAGTTAAATTATTGTATAATTCGGCCCGAATGTTGGCCTGATTTTGACGAATATAATGCAACCGTGAACCTTCGATTCGAACATAAATATCGACAATCCATTGCAAAAATAATTTTTGGGATCGATGCAAAATACTGAACTCATCCCGAATTGCTAAACGATATGATGCATATTGCAACATTGTTATTTTATTTCGTGGAATAGATGAAGAAGATGTGGAGGCTATGTTGTGAGTCATATTTACATGCCAGCCAGTATCACCGTTTGGAAATAATAATGGATACGCAAGGGGATCTAATGAGGAATCCTACACAGAAATACTTCGTACTGTATTAGAATTTTTTGAGAAAACGACCATATTTCTTTCAAATGGTGGTTCTCCGTTTTCACTTCTGAAGATTGCCGCCACATCTGTTCGAATTGCGTCATTATAACGCCGAAGGTCAGTGTCTCGGTTAACCTTAATAACCATACATACTTCTGCACATTCATTTTCAGTTTGTTGACAATATTCAGCCATTGTTCTAAATGATCGTATAAAAACATGAATTAACACGATTCAATTCAGCAGCCAATTCTCGCATTAAATTGACATCACATCTAACATTTGTTCTTTCACGCATTCTATATTGCACCGCAGTTTCCATATCATAAAAATAAAGTTGTGCATAGCATGGTGCACGAACGTTAGTAGCAGTTAATGAACCAGCTCGATGATAAAAAATATTATGTATCTTAAAAAGATACACCCCATTCAAAGTGGTCTCATCCAACTGAGCTTCAAAACTAACCATTGCAAAAGAAGAATTGTATGCTCGAATATTTTTAAAATAATCTTGCGAGCGCTTTTTAATTGCAGAATTAGACGATGAAATATTTTCGCAAAGATTTTGCAAAAAAGGATTTGGAGTTAAAGGAGGAATTACAACTTTTCCCTTGTGGCAACATAAAGTGAAAAGGGCAACATTTCGATCAGTTATTTCAGATCTGAAATGTTTCCCACCGCATAACAAACAACGTAAATTCATGGCACCTAAATTATGAAATTCAAAGTTTCGCGGAATTATATTTAGAGCGTATTTCAAAGTTCCATCCAAGTTATCTAATGGTATGTTGCTGAAATTTGAATCCATGTTATTACTTCTATGATATTCATTCCGTCTTCGTTTACGTTGTGTTTGGTTCGTGAACAAAGCTCTCCGTGGCATTTTTTACAAAAAAAAATGTTATTAAAAAAAATATTAAAAAAAAAAATGTTAACTTACCGGAAAAATTAAAAATAAAAATACAGAAAAAAATTTAAATTATAAACTACACAATTCAATTTAAAATTTTTCGCAATATTTTTCAACTCCAAAATAGGTATAAAAATAAAAATAGGTATGTACAGGAAAAAATTTCAATTAAAAGCTATTCTATTCAATTTATTCAATTTAAAATTATAAATAAATTTTTATTTATTTCACAATATTTTTGAACTCTACCATTATCTACTAAACTCTTAAGGTATTCAACTTTTCAAATAAAAAGTCAAAATTATCAACATAAGTAGGTAGGTAGGTATATCGTCTTAATATAGAAATTAATAAAATTGCAAAAAAACTAAAGTAAAATTTTTAAATTCTAAATATCCAATGAAATTTTTTTTTTGTTAATTACAACCTAAATTTTTAAATTTGTATAAATAATATAAATTCTTATATTATACATACATAGGTATATATATACTTTCTATAATAATATAAATTTTTCAAAATATGTTTTTATTACAAAACTCTATACTTAAAATTTTTCAAATTTTGTATCTCCTATATTTTCCAACACAATATAAAATTTTTAAATCAAGTGCACGTAATATATGTATAAGAAGTATAAAGCTATACTGATTAATTAGATTGATTTTTTTATTTTTCTAAATTGCATTGCAATGTTTGCCTCTGATTTAACAGTTGAGCTCCAAACATTTTTTTGTTAAATTCAATAATGTTATTATTACATATTTATATTTTTATTATACACCTGTTCTTTTTTTGTTCTTCGTCTCTTTTATACCTATACCATAAAGAAACTATACTATCTATATAAAATAATAATAAGTATACATACAAAAAAATTTAGTATTGCACTTTAGAACACTTAAAATTTTTAATACCAAACAAAAATTACAACAAAGAGAAAAAAAAAAGTCCGCTCAAATAAAAAAAATTATAAAAATATATACCTACTTTCAAAATACATATTTACATATATACGAACATTCATTCAAAAAAAATTCATTTAAAAGCTTAAATGAATTTAAAGTAAAAATTCATTTACTTCTTTTCTCTGTTGTATGTGTTACTTAATTTTATTACTATGGTATACAATACAGTCACACAAAATATCTCAGCTAATGCATTATTCTATAAGCAAATTTGAATGTTTCGTGTGATTGTATTTATTATTTAAATATATATGTACTAAAAATATCAACACAATCGCACGAAACATCCCAATTCCCAATGGGATGTTTCAAAATCGTTGAAAAATACTTAATATTTTTGTTCTATGTGAGTTCTCTATATAGTATAGTTTCTTTATATAGTGTAGTTTCTTTGTGCCTACACATACATAATAAGTATAAGTATAAAAAGAAAAATTCAGTTTTCTTATACATATTTGTTTGCATAATCTGTTATTCGAACATCATCGCAAAAACAAAAAAAATAAAAGTTCAAATACAAATCTTATAACAAAACTTTCTTTTCATAACATAACATTTTAATAGTTCTTTTTGTCTATCTGTTATGTGGGTAAATATCAGATCTGGACATAAGGCATAAGAAATTGCCTTTAAAAATATTTAAAAACAATCAAAGTAACATTTTTTGTTCTCTTTTTTTTCTATTCGTTTTTATTTTTCTTCCAGTATTACATTTTACTTTTTTTTTCTGTTATTTAGGTGCGCTAAGAACTTATTTTTTTTTTTTATATTAAATTTATGCATACAGTCTATTTAAAAAATAGAAATTATTAGCTATAGAACATTCTGAATTTTTTTTTTGTTCGTTTATGTTAACCGTCCATTCATATGCATACATAAAATTTTTTTTTGTTCGTTTATGTTTACCGTCCATTCATATAAATATAACTGTTGCCTATATATTAAAAAATAATAAATCGATAAATAAACTAAATAATAATAGTTGGGAATTTGGAAATTTGGTGTGACTGTGTTAGCAGATTTTCATTCCCTAATAGATCTTTATTTAAAGGCAGCTCCCAATTTAGACATCAATGTTAGGGCCATAATATGCGATTTTAATATGTTAAGAGTTTCGAAAGAGAAGCCCTATTTTAATTATAATTAAGAAAGGAAAAACACATATCTATATAAATATTATAAATAAACACATTGCTTTTATAAATAAAAATGTATACTAAAAATCAATTGATTTGATGAAAAAAACTTAAATTTAACACTTGTTTACTAAATTTTAAGTAAATGCATATTAAATTTTACACTGTGTTCTCAAGTGCGGCGCATTAATTTGTTTACACATTCATATCTTTCAAATTCATCGCTTTCAAACCAAAAATATTTTCGAAGCACATATTATTACATATTTTGAAGTATGTACCTATGCATATGTACGCATACAATGCAATGGTCTACAAATATACAATACTAAATCATTAATTAAATTATAATATATGCGAGAGCAACCACAAATACATATTTACATTCTGAAGTATATAAATAAGTACCTACCTCAAAAAATACTACTACGATTTACCAACTAATAAAAATCAAAGTACTAAAAAAAAAAAAAGAAAATTAATATGTAAATACATAGAAAGTCGTGTAAAAAAATACATATGTGTCAAGAAAGTTTGATAAGCTGTATTTCCTAAACTACCACCCCGATGAAAAAGGTAAAAACATAAATGGGTAAACATAAAACATTCTTTCTAATGATGCATAAACCATGTAAATCGGCCCAGTATTTTTCTATAAAAAGGAACCCAAAAAACAATGCTGGAGTATTTATATAATGATTCACATACCATTGCACAGACACATACACATTATGTAAAATCATACATTCTTAAAATTCTTATCTTCACTAACAGAAGAAATATGCAAACAATTACAAAAACAACTTTTATGAGCGCCAAAGCTCTACAGCCGATATTTAATGAAACTTTTTTCTATTTGTGTGCGTGAATTGAAAATTATCAAAAATATTTAAAAATGAAATATGAATTGAAATTAAATTGTTTTGTAATTTATAATCAATTATAATTAAATTTTTATATTGAATCTAATAATACCAAGTAAATGTAACAGTAAGTCGATGCAACCGACTTATTAATACCCTACATCTGAATAATTCGAATTAAATTAAAAATCCATAAGTTTTTTTGGCAGCTGCTTGAACTTCTTTCCTTTTCTGTCTTATTCAACTCGAATTTCAGGAACTTAAAAGAGGCATCCTCTTGGGATATGCTTGACACCCTTGCAAAAAATTTTAAGTTTCTATCTTTATTAATTTCGAAGATTGTTAGTCCTTGGGAGGTGTGTGTCAGGTACCCGAATTGCCACTCCAATTCATCGAATCCATCTCAGGAATGGATTCAGACAGAAAGAAAACATGCCAGAACACCATTGTACTAAATTTAAAGGTTCTACTTTTGTTGGTTTTGGAGATATGCTCGTTGCTCTTGTGCTCGTCCGGAAGTTTCCAAAATACGAATCGATTGTTCAAATTCTTTCAAATGTCAGTTTCCAATTTTACAGAAAAGGAAACATAACAGAACACCTTTGAACTAAAAATAAAAGTTCTATCTTTGTTGGTTGTAGAGTTATACTCGTTTGCTCTGGGGCTCGTCCGGAAACTTCCAAGATTTGAACCCATGGACCAAATCCTCACAAATTTCAGAAACACAAACCGAACATGAAGGAACACCATTCTGCCAAATTTAAAGGTTATATCTTTGTTGTTTTTGGAGACAATCTTGTTTGCTCTGGGGCTCGTTCGGAAGCTTCCAAAATCCGAACCCATGGACCAAATCCTCCCAAATTTTAGAGACTTAAATAAAACATGAAAGAACACCACTCTGTCAAATTTAAAGGTTATATCTTTATTGGTTTTGGAGATAATCGCATTTGGTCTGGTTCTCGTTCGGAAGCTTCCAAAATCCAAACCCATGGGCCAAATCCTCTTAAATTTCAGAGACATAAATCGAACGGGAAGGAATTCGAACTTAGCTTTCCTTTCGTAATTAGTAACCTACTTTATAAATTTCATCAAGATAACTTTATTAGTTTTTGAGTTATCGTGCGAACATCGTTAAATCGACTCAGGAGGTGATCCTGATTCAGAATATATATACATGTCCATATCTAACTCGTTTCCTTTTGGTGGTTATAAACACCATAACAAAGTTAATATACCCTATACTTTAGGTGTAGGGTATAAAAATATCATTCTGCTATTTCAAGAAAAAAATTTAATAAATATCTTGTCATTTCAGTTGTGGGGACATTTAAAAATTGAACTTTGTTTTTAAAACTGTGCCAAAATTGAGGCAAAATTCAAAAATCCTTTCCTTAAGGCAAGTTCTGAGAATGTCTCTGCAAAAAATCGTGAAGATTGGTTAATAATTGTGGGTGTCCCAAGGTTCTAACCAGAAAAATACCCTAAAAAACGCTAAAATTTCAACTTCATTCAATATTTTCGTCTAGAAATTAAACATTTTTTTAAAAAGACGCTTCGCTATGTCCTAGCCATAAGTATCCTTGGTCGAATGCCGAAAACTCCATTCCAGTATTTTCAAAAATGTGAGTGCCCCAATTTTCAAACCAAAAAGAAAGCTGTGTTTAACCTACTCTTAAATGGAACGGTTTAGTTTAATATTTAAACATAAAACCTATATTAAAATACTATTTAGAATCAGCTGAAAAACTTTAAGTTTAAGGAGATCAAAAAACATTTTCTTGAAAAGTACATTGCCAGCACGAATGAAATAAGTAGAGACTTACCGTCATTATCAAAGTTTGAAAATTTTAAATCAACATGCCCTCACTATAGTAACACCATTTTCAGATATGCTGTAAAAAATGTTTTAATGTCTATAAGCATCTCTAAAAGAAAAAATATTAAATTAAGATTTTTCAAATTTATAAACAGAATTAGATTTCAAAGACGTATAGAAAAATTGGATTTCACTATTTCTGCAATCTTAATATTTGATGATCGTAAAAAATTTTTCAACCTAGAATTCAATAAAATTGTAAAATATTTCTAGTTAAAAAATTTTTTTTTGAATATGTAAATAAATCTGTTTTATTTTATATTCTTATTTTCAAAGTATCAAGTATCAAATGCAATTAACCTGACTTAGATTTTTTTTCTTTTTTTATTCTTCGCAGATTATACAACATACAATGAACCTAAGCAACATGTTAATCGTTAAGTACTTCCACAGCTTTAATTTCTTATTTGTCTTCTTTTCATTCATATTTTTTCAACATTCTTACAAATAAAAAATATCTTACGCGACACACTGACATTAATTACTAGTTTTTTTTTTTAAATAGAAAAACAAAACAACAAAACAACAAAAATAGTTAGGTATATCTAAAAATTCATTCATTTTTTTCAATGGTTTGATCATTATGTAGACAGAAAAACGGGTTTGCACTTTTTCTTTATGAATTTTAAAGCTGCGTTGTACTTTTTAAAATTGTTGTATCTTGTACGTTTAAACTATTTTTGTCTTTTTCTTTTACATTTATCAACCATTTTTCTTTCTACTTTTCATATACGCCTATTACTTAAGTCAAGTATACATGAATAAGAAGTAAACCTAGACTACGTTAGATATTTTTTTCTTTTTATTCATATTTTTTTTTTTTTCAACATTCTTACATAACAATTAATTAATAGTTTTTCTTTGCTCTTCTTTAAATACTTGTCATAACAAGCAAAAAAAAAATTCATCTCAAAATTGCAAGTATAAAAAAAATCATTTTTCCTTACTATTTCCATGTTTACTTATTACTTAAAACAAGTATACAATCCTTATAAACAACAAGACTTGTCTGCCGCCTGTCTGACCTACTTTTATGACGTTAACCTACTTCTTGTCTGATTTAATTACGGTTTGACCTAATTTCGGGTGACCTTCATCTACTGACCTGTCTGGTCTAAGTGCCTATCTATCTACTAAGGTTTATTATCCAATACAATCGGGTTACCTCTGGTGTTCCCCAAGAATGCCATTTAGGCCCACTTCTGTTTAACGTATTTCTTTCAGATCTCTATATACCTCACATTTCGTTTGCTAATAACCTAAAAATATACCAAGTTGTTTAAGATAATTCTTATGCAACTATACTTCAATCAAGCTTATCAGTGTTACAAGCTTGATACATGTCAAATAAATTGGAACTCAATATACAGAAATGTAAGGTTATAAGCTTTACGCGAAAACGATTTTCTTTGATATACGACTATAAAATAGATAACGTACTTTTGGAAGGGGTTTTTAGCAATACTGATTTAGGAATTATTCTCGATAATAAACTTAGTTTTAATCTTTACTATTACCAGTTAGTTTCAAAAGCTAAAAAATATTAAGTGTCATAACGAGAAGAGCTAAAGAATTCAGTTTTTGCAAAACCTCTCTATTGTTCCCTAGTTCGATCTATTTTAGAATACGGTAATATTATATGGAATCCAGCCTTTCAAGTTCATTCCAATAGAATCGAATCAGTTTAAAAGCAATTTCTTTTATTTGCATTAAGAAATCAATATAATCCTTCTGATCCTATCCTAATGAATCCTAGTAAATCCTAGTGAGTCCTAATGAATCTTCCTAGTTTTACTACAAGAATTAATTCATTAAACATGCTTTCTTTATCTTTACGTAGAGAATTATTGTCTTCATGTTTTACTTTTGATATTTTGAATAATGGTATTTCAATTCAATCTCTTACTAACAAGTTTAGATTTAACAATAGTGTTAGGCACACTAGAAATACTAAATTTTTAATTGATTACAAACACAATACAGAGTACGGAAGAAATTAACCCATCAATAGATGGTGTACTACTTTTAACAAAATTAGTCATCTTTATTCTACATCCATCTCCAGAATTACTTTCAAACTCATTTTACAACATTTTTTCATTTTATAATGACCTCAGACAATTAATACTTACCTAGGCAATCATTTTCTTTTGAATTATGACATAATTTAAACAAAACAGACTTATTGTATTGCATTAAAATACAACAAATTGGTTTGTTTTTTATTTTGATCATTTTTTTTTTTTTTTTTATTTATGTACATTTTATAAATTGTAATTAAACGCTTATAAATAATGTTAAAGAAATAAATTCATTTTTTCAATTTTACTTCTACTAATAATAAGATATCCAATTACAATTAATATGTTACAAAAATTAAATATAAAATGTTAAATTACTTGTCACTATATGTATGGACATATGAAAAGATATCACGTTCACTTTTTTTTGGTAATACTTTTAATTGATCTGAGTTATTCATATGTATATAAAATAAATTTGAAAATGTAGTTTAAATAATAAATAACAAGTAAATGTAACAGTAAGTCGATGCAACCGACTTATTAATACCCTACATCTGAATAATTCGAATTAAATTAAAAATCCATAAGTTTTTTTGGCAGCTGCTTGAACTGCTTCCCTTTTCTGTCTTATTCAACTCGAATTTCAGAAACGTAAAAGAGGCATCCTCTTGGGATATGCTTGACACCTTTGTAAAAAATTTTAGGTTTCCATCTTTATTAATTTCGAAGATTGTTAGTCCTTGGGAGGTGTGTGTCAGGTACCCGAATTGCCACTCCAATTCATCGGATCCATCTCAGGAACATAAAGAAAACATGCCAGAACACCATTATACTAAATTTAAAGGTTCTACTTTTGTTGGTTTTAGAGATATGCTCGTTGCTCTTGTGCTCGTCCGGAAGTTTCCAAAATACGAATCGATTGTTCAAATTCTTTCAAATGTCAGTTTCCAATTTTATAGAAAAGGAAACATAACAGAACACCTTTGTACTAAAAAGAAAAATTCTATTTTTGTTGGTTGTGGAGATATACTAGTTTGTTCTGGGGCTCGTTCGAAAGCTTCCAAGATAAGAACCCATGAACCAAATCCTCTCAAATTTCAGAGACCTAAATCAAACATGAAAGAACACCATTCTGCCAAATTTAAAGGTTATATCTTTGTTGTTTTTGGAGATAATCTCATTTGCTCTAGGGCTCGTTCGGAAGCTTCCAAAATCCAAACCCATGGACCATATCCTCTTAAATTTCAGAGACATAAATCAAACGGGAAGGAACATCATTGTAAAAAATTTAAAGGTTCTATCTTTGTTGATTTTGGAGATAATCTCGATTGGTCTGGGGCTCGTTCGGAAGCTTCCAAAATCCGAACCCATGGACCAAATAATCTCAAATTTCAGAGACCTAAATAAAACACGAAAGAACACCACTCTGCCAAATTTAAAGGTTATATCTTAGTTGGTTTTGGAGATAATCTCGTTTGCTCTGATGCTCGTTCGGAAGCTTCCAAAATCCAAACCCATAGACCAAATCTTCTTAAATTTCAGAGACATAAATCAAACGGGAAGGAACATCATTGTACAAAATGTAAAGGTTCTATCTTTGTTGATTTTGGAGATAATCTTTTTTGCTCCGGAATCATTCGGAAGCTTCCAGAATCCGAACCCATGTATCGATTTTGTCCAGATTCGAACTTAGCCTTCCTTTCGTAATTAGTAACCTACTATATAAAATTAATCAAGATAGCTTTAATAGTTTTCGAGTTATCGTGCGAACGGACGGACGGACATCATTAAATCGACTCAGGAAGTGATCCTGATTCAGAATATATATATATGTCCATATCTAACTCGCTTCCTTTTGGTGGTTACAAACGCCATACCAAAGTTAATATACCCTATACTTTAGGTGTAGGGTATAATAAATATGGATTTAATACATGTATTAATTCTGTAAAATTATGTACAACTAATTTAATGTAATTAAATAACAAGGTAGAATGTAAACCAACGGTTTTTAAAAGCCCACATTTCCAAAACTCAATACAAACTCTTTAGAATTGTGACTTGCACAAAAATTTGAAAATTTCATGTAAGAAAAAAGTGAAAATAGGACATTTTTGAAATTTTGAGGGACCGTAAGTCCGGAATCCTATATAACTAAGAAAAGCCGAAGTCATGTTTTCATGTCTTGCCGACGAAAAATGTTTACAGGTGCCTAAGTTACAGGTGTCTAAAAATAGCAAAATTTCAATTTTTTAGTCATAATAACCTTTAAAGAGGGGGTGCTGCCTCTTAAAGGAGGATATAAAACATTTTCTGAGGAAACTTAGACTAATTCTAAAAGTTATTTCTTGTCTCAAAATTTCAGGCTAAATTTCTATCTAAAGGCGTGCCGGAGTAATGAAAAAAGAAATTTCATGCAAAATTTGGTTTTCACATAACGGCAAATTTAAATAGTTTGTTTTATATAGATAATATAATTTTCGATCTTCTAATATAATTTTCGAAAAGGGGCTTTTTCGCAATTTTGAAGAGCTGCAATTTTGGAATCCTTTACAACTAAAATAAACCTTTAACCCACGTAAAGATATATTACTGTAGCTTTAATTTTTATATCCTGCAGAAGTAAAATGTGTACAGGTTCCTAAGTTACAGGTGTTTAAAAATAGTGGGTGGTCCAAAAAAATTTTCTGAGCAAACTTATACTAATTCTAAAAGTTTTTTCTTGCCTCAAAATTTCAAGTCTCTATCTAAAAGCGTGTCGGAGTTATGAAAGTAGAAAAATCTTGCCAAATTTGGTTTTCACATAACAGTAAATTTAAATACTAAATTTAAAAAAATTGTATAATTTTGATATTAATTTACAAAGTTAAAAAAAAATACCTGTCAAATGACGTTTTCAGATTGAATGCATTTAAAAATAGGGCTTTTTTAAAGTTTGAGGGGCTGTAGCTCCGTAATGGATGGGGCTACCTGAAAAAGTTGTTTAACAAAATTATTTTTTTTATGAGACCTACCCATGGCTAAAATTTTTTTCTCCATCTTTAACGCTGTAAAAGTTTTGTAAACAGACGGGCGGATGGACGGACAGAGTGAAACTAATAAGCACATTTTTTTGGAAATGTGCTGAAAAGGAATAAAAAGATTTTGAGGATATTGGCCTACTGTTACATTCTATTATATCTTACCAATGGGTTCGAGGGCTAGGGAGCTTTTCGGTGAACTTTTTAAATATTTAATATTATATAAATTATTAATGCTTTATCTGATATTGCAACAAGTAAAAATGTATAAGAAGACATAGTAAAAGAAAAAGAAGAAACCTATAAAAACATATCTCATTAACAATTTAAATTATTATACGTCACAAAATTAGTAACAAAACCAAACAAAAAGATATTTTTGAATAATTATGATTAAGTGTATGGAATCTGAGTTGGATATATTTAAAACATAGCCCGTTTGGTCAAGAGTATTACGATCTGAAGCAGTTTCCCATAACCCCATTGCTTCTCTAAATAATCCATTAGTCATAGAATTTGTTACATTAGGTCATGAAGATACATATAGAGACTTATCTTCTACATATCTAAAATCAAAAGTGCAAATTTTAAATGAGGATGCAACTCCATGAGGTAAATGTAAAGACAAAAACTAATAGAACAGCTACACAAGAACTAAGTGTAGTTAACAATATATAACATTTATTAATAAAGCAATGAAAAGTTCAAGTAAATGGAAAGAGTATATCTCCATCAGTTGGTAATTATACAGTGCTTATATTGAATTATTATTAAATTGCGATACAGATGCCGATACAACATATTTAGAATGCGCTAGATAAGCCGAATATAGAAAAATCAGATAATCTAGATCTGTTTAACCAACCTATCCTTCTCATAAACAGTATCGTTCGAATTCTTCTGACACTAAAAAATACATTATTATGTTTATGAAAATTATGTTTTACCTTACTGCAAATGATTTTAAAAGTTTTTCTTAGTGTTAATATTTGTGTTAAGAAACATTTAGCAGTTAAAGACTATTTTTTGGTAAGTTTAATTTTTAAAATTTCTTGAAGCACGTAAAGTTACTATTGATGTAGAAGTTTTAAACCCATTAGAGCTTAAAGACCTAATAAAAAAATTTAATGGAAGAACGTCTGCGAAGAAAGCTTAGATTCAGCCAAAAAATTGTGTATAAATGTCGATTTTCATAACAGCAGAAAATTTAGAAACTAAAAAGCTGTCTGTAAATATTATGTAGAAGTTTTTACGAAAACCAAAACAACTATTTTCACGTCAATCGCAGATAGATTTTAGTCTGATAAAACAATAAATGATTTATTCAGTTTTTTATGGAATTTCAAAAATCTTGAAGAGCACGAAGTAAACCAACGTGCAACTTCATTAACAAAATTATACTTTAATGAATTGTCAACCTAAATATTGAGCGAAATTTTATTCCTTAGAAACTCCTATAGAGTGAATTTTAAACTTTCATCTTTGCCATTTAATATATTAACAGCCAAATTAGAAATGTCGATTTGTTTCCAAAGTTTCAACAGCATTAAGAATATTTCTGGCTCTTCCTGTTGCAGTTGCCAAAGCCGAGCGTACATTTTCACTTCAAAAACGTGTGAAAATTTATCAACGTTTAACGATGAAGCAGGAAATATTAAATGTTCTTGCTACTCTCAGCATCAACTGTGACATGGCGAGGCAGTTGCACTTCAACGAAATTATTAACGATTTTGCTGATAGAAAGTCTAGAAAAGTTTTATTGGAATCACAAGTTAATTAAAATTATTAATTCATAAGTTGTTTTTATATAAATCCTTTTATTCATTTTATCCTTTCTTTTTGTATTTTATGATTTACTTATTCTTGAACTGTTTAAATACTTTTAATAAAAATTAAACATTTTAGAACGTAGTTTTATTATCCATACTTAGGAATTATTTAGAACTACATATTCAACCATATTAAGATTTAACATGCTTTCGAAAATATTATTGTATTACCTTCGTATGATGCTACTTTAAAAACCATGGCAAGTGCCCTCAAAATCTTGTGTTACACCCTGGCTATAGGCATATAATGCCGTATTGGAAAAAACTAACGCCAAGTACAATTAAAAACGAATAGAGGTAAAAAGTTTTACAATTCCCCAGAATAGTTATCACTTGATAATATTTTCATTGGACATTCATTTCACATTTCATTTTTTGTACCTCAGAAACTGCAGGTTACTCTGAAAAAAAAAACAAAAAACCCATACAATTTTAAAGGCTTTGATATTTCCCAATTTATAATAAACATAAATGGAGTTCAAGTACGCTATACAGGAATTGAAACTAGTTTTTCCGAGGAAAATAATTGCCACACTAGAGCGTATAGTATACTTTTTTCAGGTACTGGAATTTACCATAATGATAAAGGATATCAAATAAAAATGCTATGTTTAGCAATGTATTCTTTATACTAGCTTTTGATTTAACTCCAGATGCATCTCAAAATGAAGTGTGTCAATGTTTTCAAAATCAGCATAATCAAGGTTTACAAAACCAGAACAATTAGAATTGAGGTAAGGCTATCTGTAAATCAATAATATATAAACAGGAGATAAATTTTAATAACATAGAGCTAGTTTATTTAGTTTTTGGCACACATCCAGGGGCGCCGCTTTCATATGCACAGATGGCTCAGTGAAACAGGGCGAAAGAATTTTAGGGCGCTAAATTTATTTGACATAGAAAATTATGTGAATTAATAATAATTAAAATAAAATGTCAAAAAAATTTTTTTTTGAAAAAAAAATGCTGAAATAAAAATATACTCGGATGAATAATTTTTTTTTAATTTTATTTATAATTATTATTATATTTAATTTATATTACATTTCTAATGCACAATGTTATATATAGAAATATTTAATGTCATATACATATATATAAATATTCTGGAAAAGCCGTATAACCCTGTTTTTTTATCTAACTTGAAAATCCCTGCTAATTCAGAATCTCACATACACATATATATATAAATATTTTGGAAAAAGCTTGTAACCCCGATTTTGAATCCTCCTCTAAAATCCCTCGGAATTATTTTTTTCCCATGTATATTTCAAAACAAATTCATTTCATATAGTGCAATTTTTTATTACTATTTTCATTTCAGTTTTCCCGATTGATAAAACTTTTTTAAAATTTTGTTATCGCACGATTTTGCGGTGCATATTTTGTAAATGTTAAATTTTATTAGATTTTATTATTGCAATTTTTTAATGTTGCAAGATTAATAAAAAAAAGCAAGATTTTGTTATTGAAAAATTTTGTGATGCTGTCTTACATACCTCTCCCTGTTGGTATTAAAGAACCTTGTTAGGGCGCATTTTTAATTTTTAATTCATAAATAAATTTTTATTTAATATATGTATACAAAGTATCTGTTAATTACGATTATTTTAATTTATTTATTAAATTATTAAAAAACAATTTTTCAATTTATATATTTCCTACTTTTTCCAAAATATTATGTGATATCTTTATAAAATATCCTCCCTTATAAAGATCTTTATAAAAAAACACTGTTCAGTTCTATATTCATTTCGAGCAAGAATAAAAATTTGCGATTTCCAATATCTACTTTAATTTAATACTCTTTATGGTATGTATACAAAAATATTCAGCCAATGGTGTAGTTGTTTAGACACCGGCCTTTCACACGAAAAGTCTCGGGGTCAAACCCCAGCTGGGTCATATAGTTTAATAAAAAATAATGTAGAGTTTTCTTATACTATATAATTAGCAGAATATAATTAAATTAACAATAATTATATACCTACGTCCTATAAATTATAATTAATATCATATTGTAATAGCTATATGATAAAATAATAATAAACCATAATTCTTGTATAAGATAATAGATGGCGTAGAAATAATAGAAACGTCTTAGTCTTGTACAATAGCTACAGCCGAGTAATCAACGGCTTAGTGAAATTAATGATTCACGAAACTGAAGCTTAGTCAAATATGAATAGTGAATGACTTAGTGGATGCTCTATACTCCTTATTAGATGGAAAAAGAAAATATTAAAATATTGTTAATTCATGACATTTTTGTATTTATATACTAAATTCTTCTTCTATCGTTAGAATTGTCTTGACATGTTTTTAATTATCGCTCGGACTTTATATATTATTAAATAGTGAATCATTTTTATTAGCAAATCAAAAAAAAATTTTGAAAAAATGTGCCTATTCGTTTTTTACTCTGCCCGTCTGTCTGTTTACAAAACTTCTACACTGTTAAAGATAGCGAAAAAAAAATTTAACCATGGGTAGGTCTCATAAAAAAACAACTAAACAACTTTTTCATGTAGACCCATCAATTACGGAGCTATAGCTCTTCAACCTTTGAAAAAGCCCTATTTTCAAATGTGTATATCACACGTTCTGCTTATTATTTTTTCAATCTGAAAATGAGTTTCGGCAGGAATTTTCTTAACTTTTTGAAATCAACATTCATTCATTAATAAAACAATCCAAAGTTCAACTAAATTAACACAATTTTTATAAGTGGGCTAGGAATAATCAAATTACAATATATTAAAAACTAGATCTGATTCTGACAGCTGATGAAAATAAGGCGACAGTGGTGGAGATTAAGGATATCTCAGGTAATGAGCCACTCCAAATTAATCTCCATCACTCCAAAGCGGCTTCCGCCACAATTGAAATCCTCCTCAGGAGAACGGACGAGGATATTATCTTGATCCAAGAGCCATGGGTGGCAAAAAAACAGGTTCATGAACTCAAGATACCAGATTATACGTTGTTATATAATAAAGAGGTAACATCCAATTAGGGATAGGCAGCAAAAGAAGAAGAAAAAGAAGGCAAGGTGTAAGTGCAGTACCCACTGACTTCCCTATACAGTAACCATGTTGATGATTGAGAAGACAAGCCACCTCTGAGCTATTATTTGTGCAACCAGAAAAATGGTTTTTTAAAAGTAATTCCAACGACTCCTCGCTTGTGGTAGCCCAGCTGCCATCCTCTTTTTTAGGAAGACTGGGGACTGGGTTCGATAGGATTTTCTTAAGCCTAGATGCCTCGGAGATGTTTTCTACACCGCCGCAGAATAGTTTCCAGGTGTCTCTTTTCACCTGTTTAAGTGCTTTTTTGTACTGACTAAGAGCCGCTTTATAAGAGCTCCAGTCCTGCATCTTATTCGTTTTTTTGGCATTATTAAAAGCCTTCCTACTATCTTTCCTTAGAGTTTTGATTTCATCATTCCACCAAGGTGGTTTAGGTTTTCCCCTAGGCTTATTGATGGGACACGAATGCTTTAAGGACTTATTGCAGGCCTTAGTAAAAACGTTTACTAGGCCATTTAAATCCTGAATATTTTTAGGAATACCAGATGTTGAAGAGAGTAGCGTTGACTTTAAGTGCTCCCTTTATTTGTTCCAGCCAGTTTTCTTAAGATTTCATTAAGAGATGGACTGACTTTATTGGAGAAATTTCGTCCAGACTGAACTCAAGATATCAAGATAAGATAAGAAGGTTACTACTTAAAATGTAATTAAAAAGTGACTCACCTCTTTCGTTGGTATCCGAACTTGCCCAGATGTCATGGTGAGCATTGGCGTCGCAGCTTATGATGACCCCAATTTTCATCCTTCTAGCACCCGCTACCAATCCTGCAAGATTGGATGGAGGAAGTGAATCCAGCGAGTCGTGAGTAATATAGACCACATCAGCATCACTGTAATTAAACATAGAAGTTAAATTTAATGTATTTTTAGCAAGTATGCACGCTTTAGGTTTGCAATAGCCTCTGTTGTCAGCCTCTCAACATGGTTACTGTATAGGGAAGTCAGTGGATACTGCACTTACACCTTGCCTTCTTTTTCTTCTTCTTTTGCTGCCTATCCCTAATTGGATGTTAGCGGTCATATGATATTTGCAACGACGTCCTGGAAGATGTTTCAGTTTCAGTTCAGATCAGTTGCTGAATGGATTAAATTGCAAATGTTTCTGATGCCTGTCCAGTTTCTAATGTTGCGCAACCATGTTAGTTGTTTTCTTCCTATACCTCTTTTTCCTTCGATGTTTCCTTGAACTATTAACTGAAGTAGCTCGTATTTGCTTCCCCGCACAATATGACCAAAGTAGGATGTTTTTTGTTTCTTTAGCCTAAAAAGTAGTTCTCTTTCTGTGTTTGCTCGACGTAGAACTTCTTCGTTTTTAATGTGATCTGCCCACGATGTTTTTAGCATTTTTCGGTAGATCCACATTTCGAAAGCTTCGAGCTTGTTGAGTTCTCTTACTTTTAAGGTCCATGTTTCCACACCATGTAGGAGTATAGACAAACATAGCATTTAACGAATCGTAAGCGAAGGCCCAAGTTCATATCACGACAGCAAAAAACTTTTTTGTGTTTAAGAAAATGCATTTCTTGCTGTTTCAATTCGACATCTAATTTCCTTTTCGCAGCTCCAATCCTCGTGTAACCAGTATCCGAGATACTTGCACGCGGTTATGTATAAGCCTCCTAATGTAACGTCAACTAATTCAACTTCAGATTTACCACCTGAAGTTGTAATAGAAGCTAAAACAACACCAATAAAAAAAAGTATATTTTTATTTTTTTTTATTTTTATTTTTTTAATCACAAAGCTTAACTAAAAAATTAAAAATTTATGTTCATATGGAAAATTCAGTAAATATGTGAAAATGCTGAATCTACATTATTTTGGTGTTTAAATTATAAAAACCTTAAACTCTTCAAGTTCAATGTTGTTTAAATTAATAATTTTGCATTAGCAACTCAATTAATAAGAAATGCTTACTTTTTAGTTTTAGTAAGTTTAATTTAAGTAATGATAAAAAAACAGTAAATAAAAATTAATAAGTTAGTTGGTAACCAGTGTTCAAAAAATGAATACCAAATTAAATAAGTTAATAAAGTTTATTTTACATAACGCATATTGCTTTTTGTTTTATTTGATATAAATAAAGATTTTTTTTGACAAAAAATATATTTGGCGCAGTCGGTAGGATCTCTATCAGAAGAAAAGAGATCTAGTAAAACGAATCTAATTAAAAAGAAAAATAAAAATAATATTACAAAAACATTTTTTTTAATGTGGGCAACAAAGTAAGCCAAAGTAAAATTTAGTGGTTTATGTGGAAATGAACACAAATAAAAAAAATTTTTTTTTAAATATATACATAAGTATATAAATCAAAATTGATTGTCAAAATTGTGATTCAGTGACCAGAGTATTAGCTGATCATGTTACGGAAGCTGACCAGGTTTTTAATATTATTTACAACATCAAAATCCAAGGAAGTACAAAAAATTTTCTCAATGTCAACCGTCCAGCAAATTGGAATTTTTTTTTTTAAGGGTGGTGGGAATCTTCCAAAGATACCAAGAATTACCCCTTGGTAGTGTCAGAGTCTTAGGTAATTTAGTCTTACTGACTAAACCCACATCCCCCTTTTAGCCAATATAGTGGGATGAAACTCTGACCTGCGAACGCAGTATATTGGCTAGGGAGTAGGGAGAAAGGATAGGAAATGGATACGGAAACATTGAATTGGGAGTGGGACTGTAAGGAAACAATGAATCCGCCTATTATTATTATTTTGCTAAGAGTGACTAAAGCCGTTACAACAGTTACAACATGTAGTAGTAGTATATATATTACTACATGAGGTAATTATTGAAGGCAACCCCCACTGTCACTGTAGCGGCTGTTATTATTGGTATTAATATTCTTATTAATATTATTATTATTTTACTATAGAGTCAGCGCCATCAGTGGATTACAACGTGCAGCAGTATATAACACCTTTCTTGCATGATATAACCAAAGATAGCCCCACTGTAGTAGCTATTATTATTATAATTATTGTTATATTATTATTGTACTATTTATTATACTATTTAATTATTGTACTATATTATTATTAATTATTATTATTATTATTATAATTTTTGCTATTATTATTAGAGTCAGCGCCATCAGTGGATTACAACGTGCAGCAGTAATTAACACCTTACTTGCATGATATAACCAAAAATGGCTCTACTGTAGCAGCTATTATTATTACTATTATTATTATTATAGTTATTGTTTTATTACTATTACTATTATTACTATTATTATTACTATTATTATTGTTATTATTATTATTTTACTACAGAGTCAGCGCCATCAGTGGATTACAACATGCAGCAGTAATGATTGTAAAATAAAATGAAAACAACATTACAACATTAAAGATTTAGATAATAAGTTAAGATTATTTATAGAAGATGTAACAGAATATGCTGCTTTTATTGAAGATAGCCAGACAATGATTGATATATTTCGTGGAATGTTAGTTCAGAAAATTAAAGAACTTGCTTCAGGATCTTTAGCTTATGCAATAATGTCGAAAAATAATTTGACAGAAATTAGGAATATAATAAGGAGTTTTATAGGTTTAGATGACAGTAATCTCAATTTATCTCATAGAAACTTGAATAGAAATAGTGAAAGTAAACATTTTTTTAGGAACGATAATAAAAATAATTATAATTATAATAATAATAATAAAAATTTTAGGAATAAAAATGATGAAATTAGAAATAGATTTAACTATAACGGTGTTAATAACAATTCAAATTCGAATTTAAAAAATAATAATAATAATTTCCAATCCCGAGCAAACGATAATATTTATCAAAATAGAAATAGACCTTCTCAGTTTAAACGATATTATAATAGATATAATGGCAGACAAGAAAGTAGACAAACTAGACCAATGGAAATTGATCCAAGTCGACAAATTAGATCAATGATAACTTAAGTAAAAATAATGAAACTAATACAATTGAAGAGAATTTTTTTATAAACTAACCTAGGATCAAAATAAAATTTTTACTATTTTAACAATAGAACAAAATATTCAGCCTTGTTAGATACAGGCTCAACAATAAGCATTTTAAACGAAAATAAAGTTTGTAGTTCTAAGTTCACTGTAATAAATTCAACTGCAATATCCATCAATTCAATTCAAGGAGAGGTAAGCAAACCTAATAGAACTGTTGCTACCTTATATCCAACAGAATTTAAATATCCTAAAAATGCAAGAATGAAATGGATTGCTATAAAATTAAACAAGTCATATGACTTATTATTAGGTATGGATTGGATAATAAAAAATGTAAAAGATATCAATGTAGAAAATCAACAAATTAATATGACCAATGGAGTGAGTCTTCCATTCTTAACTAAAACTATTCAAGAAGAAGTTAATGTATTAAAAGTAACTGAAGTTCAAAATCTACAATTGTAGAATTTAAATGAAAAAGAAAAACATATTATTAAAAGATTCAGTTTAGTTTCAAAATTTAGTAAACTATTATATAAAGAAGGTGATATTTTGACCAGCACAAATACAGTGGTACATGAAATTAAAACTACAACAAGTGAACAAATTAATTCAAAACTTTATCGGTATCCACCAAAAATGAAGTTAGGGATCAAATGGAAGAAATGGGAAAACAGAGTATAATTAGAAAAAGTAAAAGTCGATATAGTTCTCCGATAATAGTAGTACCTAAAAAAAAAGATAATTCAGGAGTACAAAAATTTAGAATAGTGGTGGATTATAGAACATTAAATTAGGTCACAATTGATGATAAATATCCTTTACCTAATATCGATAGCATCCTGGATAAATTGGGAAAAGCCAAATATTTCAGCATTTTAGATTTAGCTAAACGTTACCATCAAATATTAGTAGCTGAAAAAGATATTGAAAAAACAGCTTTTGTTACTCCAGCAGGTCTATATGAATATGTACGTATGTCATTTGGATTGAAGGGAACGGCAACGTTCCAGAGATTGATGAACGAAATTCTTCGAGAATATTTTAATTAAATTTGTGTTGTATATCTTGATGATATATTAATTTTTTCGACAACATTAGAAGAACACGAGAATTCAATAACAAAAATATTTAAAAGATTATAAGAGCACAATCTGAAAATTCAAGTGGATAAATGTAGTTTTCTTAAAAGAAATACAGAATTTCTAGGACATATTTTGACAAAGGATGGGATAAAACCTAACCCTAAAAAAATAAAGAATATTCAAGAGTTACAAATTCCAAGAACAGAAAAACAATTAGAAGGTTTCTTAGAAGCAATTGGACTTTATAGAAAATTCATCAAGGACTATTCTAAGATTGCATATCCTTTGATTAAATATTTAAAAAAAGATAACAAAATTAATATAAATGATCCACAGTATATCGCAGCATTTGAAAACTTAAAGAGCTTGATAACTTCATATCCAGTTTTAAAATTTCCAAAATACGATAAACCGTTTGTTGTGACCACAGATGCAAGTGATCATGCTATAGGTGCAGTGTTGTCTCAGCAAGTACATCCAATTTGTTATGTTTCGAGAACGCTAAACAATCATGAAAAAAATTATTGTACTACAGATAAAGAGTTTTTGGCAATTATATATGCAGTAAATTATTTCAGGCCTTATTTATATGGTAATAAGTTCAAAATCATAACAGACCATGTTTCAATTAAATATTTAAACAACAAATACAAACGAAAAGAATTTTCACAAAGACAACAAAGATGGCTGTTAAAAGAATGTAATTATGAGATTGAATATTTGCAGGGTAAAGAAAATAAGGTAGCTGATTATTTAAGCAGATTACAAAATACAAAGAAAATTAATGAAGAAAATGATACAGCATTCAATTTAGAATTATCTAATAATACAATACATTCTGCAGATGAAAATCAATTAGATCACATAGGAATAAAAGAGAATATCGTAAACAAATATAAAGCACAAATCATACTCACTTACAGCCCTGAAGAGAATATAACACTTCACAATAGAAGAATTATTGAAATAAATCCGTTAGAAAATGAAAATTTAATTAAAGATATTTTAAAACGTTATATCAAGAAAGGATATACAAGCATTTATTCGGAAGTATCGGATACTGATTATCATAAAATACAACTAATTTTAATATCAATGTTTTCATTCGATTCAAAAATAAAATTTATACGAAGTACAAAAAGAGCAAAAGAAATAAAAACTGAAGAAGAATTACATAAACAACTATCGCTTTACCACACTAAAGAATATATGCACAGTGGAATAAATGAATGTTACCACAATTTAAAGGACAAAATTTATTTTCCCAATTTAAAAGATCATATTCATTTAATTATTATTAATTGTGAAAAATGTCAACAAATTAAGTATTGATCGAAAACCAATAAAACCCAAATTTGCATTTACAGAAACACCGAAAGAAAAAAACGAAGTTGTACATTTGGACATATTTCATTTTAAAAAACAATCCTTTGTTATAGTAATTGATAAATTAACAAAATTTGCTTCAGCATACGGTATAACAGATCGCAAAGAAAACAATTATAATGGAACATTTTGCAAAATTTGGAAAGCCAAAAAAAAAAATTATGGACAATGAATTTAGAGCTGAACAGCTAATAGAGTATTTAACAAAAGCAAATAATCACACTGGAAATGCTGATATAGAGAGACTACACTCAACCCTCTTAGAAAAAATAACAGGAATTGAGGATAGGAAACTTTCAATTGCGATGAAGATACAGATGGCTATAGGAAATTATAACAATCGCTACCATTCAACAATAAAATATACACCTAGAGAAGCTAAAGAAAGTATAGATGTTAATAAATTGCAAATAAATATAAATAAAATGAAAACTCAAATTATAAATAAAAGAAACTCTAATAGAGAACATTATGTAGAAAATAGATCAATAGGAGCTATTAGAAATTGTAAATGACCTAGACATTAAGGATGAACCATATTATAGACATAAGCCTTTATTAAATAAATATTATTATAAATAATAATATTGTTGTTAATAATCCTACCAACATAATTATGCTTACCCAAATAGAAAATACTATACAAGAAGAAGAAGTTGATAACAAAAATTTATTAAAAGCGGAAATTAAAACACTTAGAGCAAAAATTAAATCTATCATGCCAACCAAAATTAGAAAAAGAAAAGGTCTAATTAATTTCATAGCCAGTACTGAAAAATGGTTATTCGGCACAAAAGACGATGAAGACCGAGAAGAAATATTAGAACATTTAAAAACTATTGAAGAAAACAATCACAACGCTATTACTACACTAAATCAACAAATCTCAATAAATTCACATTTTAACGAAACTATAACTATACTGAAACAGACAATAGAACAAAATTAAGATTTTTAGAAAATAAGATAAACCAAATTCAAGACAATATTACGTCAGCTAAATATAATTTAATACATCCTATCATATTAACTGCAGAGGAAATAGAATAGGAAATAGAATAGGAAACCAAATTGACTTTTATAAATTAAAATTAAGTAAAATAGGTATTATGAATTATGAAGATGAATTATTAGTAACTGCAATTAAAATTCCACTAAATTATATTCAAACAGATTTAAAACTTATCACTCCTTTGCCTAATAAAGAATATATAGAAATTGACGAAAATAATGAATATATTGTAGAAATTGAAAATAAAATTTTAACTTATCAAGATTATGTTATGCTAAAAGATTTAAAACCTAGTAAAAACTGTGAATAACAAATGTAAATTAAAGTAGATATAATAACAACACTAAAATTAAAATTTTAGATGATGAAACTTTATTAATAAAAAATGCTTTATTAAACTTTATTAACGAAAATAAAAATTGTAAATAAAGAAATTCCGGAGAATTTCAACTTTAACTGAGGAGGGGTTATGTATAAACCTCCTAATGTAACGTCAACTAATTCAACTTCAGATTCACCACCTGAACTTGTAATAGAAGCTAAAACAACACCAATAAAAAATTGTATATTTTGATTTTTTTATTTTATTTTATTTTAATCACAAAACTTAACTAAAAAATTAAAAATTTATGTTCATATGGAAAATTCAGTAAATATGTAAAAATGTTGAATCTACATTATTTTTGTTTTTAAATTATAAAAACCTTGAACTCTTCAAGTTCAATGTTGTTTAAATTAATAATTTTACATTAGCAACTTAATTAATAAGAAATGCTTACTTTTTAGTTTTAGTAAGTTTAATTTAAGTAATGATAAAAAAATAGTAAATAAAAATTAATAAGTTAGTTGGTAACCACTCAATAAATGAATACCAAATTAAATAAGTTAATAAAGTTTATTTTAAATAACGTATATTTTGTTTTGTTTTATTTGATATAAATAAAGACTTTTTTTGACAAAAAATATATTTCGCGGAGACTTATGACTATATATTGTTGTAAATCTCTTAGGTTGTCTGTTATTATTACTGTATCATCTGCATATCTGTTGTTATTCATAGATGTGCCATTCACTTTTGCACCAACATCTACATCGTTCAATGCTTTCTGAAAAACGGCTTCAGCATAAATGTTAAATAGTAGAGAAGAGAGAATACAGCCTTGTTGAACTCTTTTTTGAATGTCAACGCTTTGTGTCAGCCCACTATTTATTTTTACACAGGCTGTTTGTTGCCAATATAAGCTATTTATACACATTATGATATTTTGATTTATGCCAATTCTATTTAATAACTCCATAGGTTTTTGATGGTTGACCTTATCAAACGCCTTTTTATAATCCACAAAACATAAGAAAACATCTTTATGAACATCACGACAATTCTGCACTAGTACTTGAATATTAAAAAGAGCTTCTCTAGTTCCTTCTTTGAATCCAAATTGCGTTCTGCCCATGTGCGACTCACAATTTGTGTATATACGATTATGTAGCACTTTCAGAAAGATTTTGAGTAGCCATGCATTAAACTTATTAATCGGTGATCATCGTATTTTTTGGCATTAGGTTTTTTCGGAAGGACAAAATGTTGACTTAACCAATCTTGTGGGAAACTACCGGTATTATAAATATTGTTGAAAATTTTTTCAAGCACAATGAGGTTTTCGTCATTGATCAGTTTAATTATTTCTGACGGAGTCTCATCTGGTCCTACGGTTTTATTATTTTTGGCTGACATAACCGTTTTTTTGATTTGATTTCATATTTCGAATGGTTCTGTAGACGTTTCAATATTGTACACCGGACGAAGAGAATTCCTCAAATCCCTCCCTAAATGTCAATAAATGTTGCAAAAGTATACTCTTTGCAATTTAAAGATCTTTTTAGTCAAGATACAAAGCCTGTAGCACTTAACATCATACAGATATATGACTGCTGATAAACCCGATGATGAAATAGTAGAATTATATGAACAAGTATAATTTCTCCAAAAACAAACAAAACCACATGAGTTAACCATAGTAATGGGAGACTTTAATGCTATAATAGGAACGGGAGAGTAGATGAAATAGTTGGACTATTTCCTGCAGGTTCCAGAAACAAGAGAGGCGAACGTCTCTTACAATTTAAGATGGTTTTATTTACCACCACGAAAGTTGTAAACCTGGAAATCACCACAGCGCAGCAGTGTAAATATTGTTCGCAATGAAATTGATTACATTCTGGTCAACAAACGCTTCATTTCATCTATTAAAAAATTCTGTACATATCCAGGAGCTGATGTAATGTTTGAAGACAATCTTTTTTTAGCAAAAGTAAATATAAAATTATCCAGAGCTAGAAGAAGTAACTAGAAGCCGAAATTGGATAATGGAAAGCTAAAATACGATGAAGTGAAAAATCAATTGACTAACGCAATCAATGATCAGTTAAGTCTTGTTATAGAAGAAAACGATGACATTTGGGTGCGCACTAAAACTATACTAAATGAAACGTCCAAACATATTTTAGGTACAAAAAAGTATAAGGCAAAGAAAAAATAGATGATGGTAGAGATACTACAGTTAATGGATGAAAGACGCAAATACAAAAACAAACAACTTGCAGAATATAAACGTATTCATCGTGGAATAAGGTCGAAAATAAGAATAGCAAAACAAAATTAGTTAAAACAGACATGCTATGAAATTGAAAATCTACAACACGTGCATGTTGACTTCAATATACACAAAGAGCTGAAAAAAACAGCAGGGGTATACAAAAAATCACATACCTCCACAATTCTTAATGAAAACGGTCAAATAATTACTGAAATTAATGAAAAAACTAAGACCTGGGACAAATATAATATTAGTTTAATAAAGTCAATCAGGCATGAATTGTAGACGCACTCATAAGCCTAATATTAGAACCGGATCTAAGAGCACTGATGGTTAATATGATAAATAGCAGGGCCATCAGTGCATTGGCAACGCTTCTGCAAAAAGGTTTGTGAGGAGAGGGAATCAACAAGAAGGGGTGCTATTTCCCCTTCTTTGGAATATGGTGATAAATAAACTGCTTAAAATCCTAGAAGAGGCGGGCTGCACAACAATCGCCTATGCGGACGATGTTGCTGTCGTCGTCATTGGCAAGTTCCTAGACAGTCTCAGGGACGTTTTGCAACTTGCATTAAACAAAATCACAACATGGGCTATAGACTGTGGACTGTCAGTAAACCAAACTGGTCCTCTTTACAAGGAAATATAAAATTCCTAAAATAAAGCCGCCTTCGTTAAATGGCTCCACTTTTGCCTTTAGCGGAACGTCGAAATTTCTGGGTCTAACTCTAGATAGGAAGTTAGGCTGGAAGGTTAACATCTCAGAAAGAGTAAAAAAGGCCTCAATAGCCCTTTACTCGTGCAAAAAGCCATTGGTAGAAAATGGGGGCTTCAGCCATACATGACTTACAGGCTATACACATCCCCTTACTGGTAAGACCCATTTTTATGTACGGAGTCTTAGTATGGTGGAAGGCAATCAATAAAGAGGTCAACCGCAAGGCATTCGCTAGGGTTCAAAGAACTGCCACACTATGTATTAGTGGCTTTTTAATAACAACCCCGGCATTAGACATCATTGCGGCATTAGACATCATGCTTAATCTAATGCCTGTAGAATATTGTAGCAAATTTGTAGCCACAAACACAGCTGTGAGATTGAAAGCTACATCCCAGTGGATCAATTCACGAGAAAGTCACTCGGATATCATAAACGAATTCAAGTCCACTCCCGTTTTGGTAGATTACAATTCCTCCACTTACTTTTTTGGGAAAACTCATGTGACGAGCATACCAAGCTGTGAGAGCTGGAACTCGAACACAGTGGTGACCTTCGAAGGAGTACAATTCTACTCGGATGGTTCAAAAACGAACAGCAGTGTAGGATGCGCGGTCTTCTCAGATAATCTGAATATCAGTCATAATTTCCGATTATCAGACCATTGCAGCGTTTTGCAAGCGGAAATTATGGCAATTCAAGAAGCCTTGATTCTACTGAATAGAAGCGTTTTGACTGTAAAGTAAATACGCATTCTGTCAGATAGTCAGGCTGCGTTAAAATCTCTGAAATCAACATATACAACCTCGAAGATTGTAATAAACTTCTTAAAGAGATGGCCAGGCAGTTTAGCATTCAGCCTTGCTGGGTACCAGATCATCGAAGTATTCCGGGAAATGAAAAGACTGATGAACTCGCAAGAATTGGTACAACTTTGCAAGTCCTGCCGGATAGGGCAAGATTAGGGGTATCTCTATCCACAAGCAAAACGTTACTTCGAAAGGAAATAACAGATATGGTAAATTACACATGGTCAAACTTGACCTCGTGCAATATCATAAAACTGATATGGCCCAAAACCGATTTAAGACGATCCAATGATCTGCTTTCTCTCAAAAGGGCAAACATTGGAATGATAATGGGTAAAATCACCGGTCACTGTCTAATAGAATGAATACCCATTTGGGGCAATATCTCTTAACAACATTAGCGATCTAGCAGATAAAAATGTGAGGAGTATTCTTCCCTTTGCAAAAAGCTCAAATTGGTTTTAACGAGTGGGATAGAAAAGATTCTATGTGGTATCACAATAGACCAAATACGGCCTAAGTGTGCCTTTTTGGCAGTCACCTTAACGTAACCTAGCGGTCGGTCCTGTGGTGGAGATAGCTGATTTTTTTTATTTCAGGTAGCTTATTAGTTACTCAATACAACAAGGGGGTTTTTAACTTTGAACTCAAAATAACCCAATTTTTAAACAAATTTGTAAGCCTCCAATTTTTTTAAATTTTTTATTGCATCCATCTTGCTACTGTCAAAAAAAAAAATTAGTAAATGTTTTTTATAAATTCTGCACATAACCGCAAAATTTAAAAGCTTTTACATTGAATGTGTTATAAAATTGGTAAGTAAATTTTTTTTAATATGAAGTTTCTATACATTAAATTTCTTTAAGAAAATATGAAATATATATGAAAATGAAGCTTGAAGTTTCTTCTTTACGCTTGTAAGAAATTTCAAATCGCATTTTTCAGTGTAATTTTGGACAAAAAAAGAAAGGAGGTTCCAATTTTTATGTAAGTACATTTTCATATTTTTGTTACAGTAATCAAAAAAAAAACAAGTAAAAATAACAGTAAGTCGATGCAACCGACTTATTTATACCCTACACCTAAAACATTCAAATTAAATTAAAAATCCATAAGTTATTTTAGTTAGGTATTTAATACAAGCTAAAAATATAAATGCTGTTACAACCTTTGTACAAAATTTCAGGTTTCTATCTTTATTAAATTCGAAAATATGATTGTTAGGTCTTGGGAAGTGTGTGAAGGCACGCGGACCACCACCCCAATTCATCTCAAATTTTAGAGACATCAACAGGGTAGAACATTCTTATATCAAATTTCAAGTTTTTATATTTCTTAATTTCGAAGATATGCTTGTTTGGTCTTAGGAGTTGTGTGGCAGATACCCAAGCAACCATTCTAATTCATCTTAAATTTTGGACAAATCAGGGATTCAGGAAACAACACCCTTGTACCAAATTTGAAGTTTCTGTCTTTATTAATTTCGAAGATATGCTTGTTCGGTTTTGGGAGTTGTATGGGAGGTACCCAAACGACCACTCCAATTCATCTCAAATTTTAGGCAAATCAGGGATTTAGGAAACAGCACCCGCGTATCAAATTTGAAGTTCCTATTTTTATTAATTTCGAAGATATGCATGTTCGGTTTTGGGAGTTGTATGGGAGGTACCCGAACAGCTCCACCAATTCATCTCAAATTTTGGACAAATCAGGGATTCAGGAAACAACACCCTTGTACCAAATTTGAAATTTCTGTCTTTATTAATTTCGAAGATATGCTTGTTCGGTTTTGGGAGTTGTATGGGAGGTACCCGAACGACCACTCCAATTCCTCTCAAATTTTAGACTAATCAGGGATTTAGGAAATAGCACCCTCCTATCAAATTTGAAGTTCCTATCTTTATTAATTTCGAAGATATGCATGTTCGGTTTTGGGAGTTGTATGGGAGGTACCCGAACAACCACTCCACTTCATCTCAAATTTTGGGGATATCAGGGATTCAGAAAAACACACCCTCGTACAAAATTTTAAGTTTCTATCTTTATTAATTTCGAAAATATGCGTATTAGGTTTTGGAAGTTGTATGGGAGGTACTCAAACGCATGGTCCGATTTCGCCCATTTACAATCCCCGCCTTACTCTTTATTAAACAGTATATAAGTTTTAACAGACGGAGGGACAGAGCGAACTTAATAACAAATTTTTCAAAATGTGCTTAAAAGGATATTCACCAAACATGAAGTGATATTACTTACGAAAAAAAAATGTACTACATTATGGTCATAATTGAAATGCGATTTTATATCTCGGTATTAAAGAATATATTGTGGAAATTCACTTCGCCGTAATTGTGTACTCAATAGATTATTGATTCTTTTAAAAAATTTTTGTAGAAGAATTGTCTCTAATTCTTGGCTCTGTTTATTCAATTTAACTAAATCTAATAAAATATAGAATATAAACTACCAGCATCTGTAAATGCATAGTAATAAGTTAACTATATTAATTAAATTATATTAACGTAGAAACAAAAGTTAATAATTTTTATTTCATAAAGCCAATAAAATACTCCGGGCAACGCCGGGTACTCTGCTAGTAATCTAATAAATAAGGAAGAAATTCTGTTTGTTTGTTTGTGCCCTTTTCACGTAAAAACCACCAGTCCGATTGCAACCAAATTTTGCAGGAACGTTCCTACGACCACGGAAAGTGTTATAGGCTACATCGCGTTTCGGTTCATTAACCCATTGCGGCCCGAGAGCCATTTAAGGCCGTTTCGTTTTTTTGTTGTCGTGCCTAAACGGTTTGATCGATTGAGCTGAAAGTTTGGACAAATATTCTTCTTATCACTGGACTGTTACCGATGAAATTTTGATTCAATATTTTACCCGGATTCGGCCCGGCGGGCTTCCACAAAATTTTTTGTTTCCGATTTATGTCCAATTTTGTATGGTGGTTTTATGGTCTGAAAAAGAGCCTGTGACAAATTTTTATGAAGATCCGGTAACCCGTTTGGGCAGGAGAGCCGAACGAAGTTCATTAAATTTTTCTGTTGTCCTGCTTAAACGGTATGACCAATTGAGTTGAAAATTTACAATAGTGCAGCTTTTTATCACAGGAGCTCATTGAGTTTATTTGGTTACGATCCATTAACCCGTTTCGGCACCAGCGGTCAGTGAAGTTTTGTAATTTACTTAGTTGTCGCACTTAAACTGTTTGACCAATTGAGTTAAAAATTTATGAAAGTGCAGCTCTTTACAACAGGAGCTTACTGAGTTTATTTGGTTACGATCCATTAACCCGTTTCGGCACCAGGACTCAATAAATTTTTTTAATTTCTTTGTTCTCGCACTTAAACGGTTTTACCAATTGAGTTGAAAATTTACAAAAGTGTAGGTCTTTATAACAAAAGCTTTCTGAGTTGATTTGGTTACGATAGATTAACCCATCATGCTTCAGGCCATGAAATTCTCATTTTTTGTTGTTGTGCTTAAACGATTTGACGAATTGAAAATTTGTACAAGTATTGCACTTTGGCACACAAACTCATTCAATAAATTTTGTTGTGATACATTAACACATTTCGGCACGATAGACTAACCAAAAAAAAAAATTTTGTTTCTAATTTCTGTCTAATTTTATGGTTCTAAATTAAGCCTGTGACAAAATGTTTGGTAACGTTTGTTAACCCATTTCCGCACGAGCACTTATTAATAATATTTTGCCTAATTTTGGGTATTGTTATTATTATTTAAAAGATATTTCCAACATTCTTTACTTTTATCTATACTGTTTCTAATATTCCATAAAAACCTTTCAATGCAAATTTCTAATATAGAACAGTAATTAAAGTAACCTTATTAAGTATCTTAAGAATACTGTGTTTAAGTCTTAACAACAAAACATTTTCGGCCGTTGTTTAAAAACAGAAACAATCTGCTACATTAGACAATCATCATGTCATCATTCAGAAATGCATTACTTACATGTGGTCTTTACATGTGGTCTACCTATATAAGATGCATGTGTATAACATGTTTCCCATAAAATATTGAAATATGTGCATATAGTATGTATAATATCCGTATATTTAAAAATACTATAAACTTTATCAATTAAATTAGAAAACATATTCACATTTCTGTACATCATTTAATCAAAAATGGTACATACATATTTAAAGAACAGAAAACCTTACATTCTTATCCAT
>OX352772.1:144169576-144172246 GCA_947095535.1 Poecilobothrus nobilitatus
GAAGTGTAGCTCTTTACCACAAAACCTCACTGGGTTGATTTGGTTAAGATCCATTAACCCATTTCAGCAGCAGGGTTCAATGAAATTTTTTAATTTCTTTGTTGTCGTGCCTAAACGGCTTGACTAATTTAGTTGAAAATTTACAGAAGTGTAACACTTTATCACAGAACTCACTAAGTTGATTTGGTTATGATTCATTAATCCGTTTTGGCACTAGAGCTCAATGAAGTTTTTTAATTTCTTTGTTGTCGCGCCTAAACGGCTTGACTAATTTAGTTGAAAATTTATAAAAGTGTAGCTCTTTACCACAAAAGCGCACTGAGTTGATTTGGTTACGACCCACTAACCCGTTTCGGCACCAGGACTCAATGAAGTTTTTTAATTTCTTTGTTGTCGCGCTTAAGTGGTTCGACCAATTGAGTTGAAAATTTACAAAACCAATTTTTCCTGCGACCAATTTTTCTTAAGTTTTGTTAGTCCATTTCGAGTGTCTAAAGGCTAAACTATTATTTTTTCAATACCTAATTTTTGGTAAGTATTGAGTGGTTAATTTTTTGAAATGTTATTATTATTAAAGATATTTTCAAAATTCTTTACTTTTATCTATGTATATTTTTTTGTTATTTCATAAAAAGCTTTCAATGTAAATTTCTAAAATCTAATAGTGATCAAAATAATCTAATTAAGTAGGTACCTATCTTAAGAATAATGCTTTTGAGCTTTAATAACATAACATTTTGGGCAGTTATTAAAAAACTGCAATATAATCTCCTCTCATAAGATTATTAAATTATCATCATATCCATCAGTCAATAATGCAATTTAAACATGAGGTATTATACTTATGTGGTATGTGTATAATGTGTTTCAGAAAAAATATCAGTAATATAAGTGCATAGGTACTATATCTATAATCTAACGTATATTATTCTCCATTCAATACAGTATACCTATTTAATCAAAAATCAGTACATATTACACACATATTTAAAGAACAGAAAAGCTTACAGCTGTTGTTACAACTACATATTTTTAGTCTTATTCAATATCCATTTCAAAGCATTAATATGTATTACTAAAGTGTAAGTAAAAAAATAATCACTGTATTACGCAGATTATCATTGATTATCATTGATAATATTAATTTATCAATGAAAAAAATAATAGAAAATTTGCCTAGGTATTAAAACTACAATAGAATAATATGTATGTAATTACTTATTAAGAATCTGAAAAATCAAATAAAAAATTCCAATTACATTATTTTCTTAATCTTTATTTTTTAGGAATCTATTTTGCAAACTTTATTTTTGATATTAATTTTTATTACTGAAATAATCAGAATCAAAGTATATGTATCTATTATGGAAAATTAGTACCTATTATGTAAAACATTTCATCAAAAAAGCTAAACGAAAAAACTCCTAAACCAAAATTTTTATTAAAAAAAAAGAAAAACAAAACAATTAAACAGCCAAAATATATAAGGCCTGCATTTTTTTTGGCTTTACTTATAAGATTTAATCAGCTTTTTTCTTTTTTGTTTTTTTTATTATTTTGTTTTTTTCTTTCTTGACTTTCTTCTATAAAATAAATTTGTAAGAATTAGGTTCTTGCTTTTGCCTTTTTTTATTTCTCAGTTAGAAAAATAATAAAACTGTACTGTTTGTATTTATATGTAGTATATGTATATTTAACCAAAATCATTAATAAAGTCATATTATGTATAGGCAACTATCTTTCTTAATTTGAATTGACTTTAAGTTGCTAATTTTTGTACATTAGATGTTATTTGATTTTGATGAATCATTTTTAAATATTTAAGCCAATTTTTTTTTTTTGCTAAAACTCAAGATTAACCAAAAAATTTTTCAAAATATTATAGAATTAAAACTACCAATATCTATTAAAGTTATATTAAATATATAACCCAACAATTATATAACATCGTTCACCTATTTTAGAATAAAACTATGAAAAATAATTAATACTTCTTATATTGAATGGTTATTGGTTTTAACTCCAATTTTTATTAGTATAATATTAGTACATAACGTACTAATTCATGTTGATATTCGAACCATAATTTTTTTTTTGGAACTGAAAGTTAACTAAAATTATTTCCAAAATGTATTCAAAACCTAAATAGAAATATTATAACACAAAAGTTTTCTTAAAAAAAAAAAAAAAACAAAACTCTTTTTAAAATAACGAATGATGCTTAAATTATTTTTTTCTCTGGCTTTTTTGGATTTCCTTTTTTGTGCGTTTTTTATGTCTTACATACATAAGTATATTATCAGTCAATAATGCATTATTAAACATGTGGTTTACATTATATTATATTATGTTGTAGGTGTACAATGTATTTTTGAAAAAATATCATTAAAATATGTAGGTACATATGTAGGTACTATATGTCTATATCTACATATAAAGTAACATATTATATTCACCTTTCAGTACAGTATTAATCAAAAATCTGTCCATACATATTTAAAGAACAGAAAAGCTTACACTTCTTACACATATTTTTAGTCTTATTCAATATCCATTTGAAACCATAATTATGTATTAGAAAAATGTAAGATATCATTGATTATCATTGATATTAATAATTTACCAATGAAAAACATAATAAGAAATTTACCTAGGTAATAAAACCATAAT
>OX352772.1:144182446-144184946 GCA_947095535.1 Poecilobothrus nobilitatus
TAATTATTTTTTATTATTATTATTATTATTTTTTATTTTTATTATTATTTTTTATTATTATTATAATTATTTTTTATTAATATTATTATTATTTCTTATTATTATTATTATTTTTTATTATTATTATTTTTTATTAATATTATTATTATTTCTTATTATTATTATTTTTTATTATTATTATTATTATCATTATTTTTTATTATTATTATTATTTTTTATTATTATTATTATGCTTTTTTATTATTATTATTATTTTTTATTATTATTATTATTTTTTATTATTATTATTATTATTTTTTATTATTATTATTGTTATTTTTTATTATTATTATTATTTTAATTATTATTATTATTATTTTAATTATTATTATTTTAATTATTTTTATTATTATTTTAATTATTATTATTTTATTATTGTTATTATTATTATTATTTTATTATTATTATTTTATTATTTTTATCATTATTTTTTATTATTATTACAATTTTTTGTTTTTATTATTTATATTATTTTTTATTATCATTATTATTATTATTATTTTTTATTATGATTATTATTATTATTTTTTATTATTATTATTATTATTTTTTAATATTATTATTATTTTTTATTATTATTATTATTATTTTTTATTATTATTATTATTATTTTTTATTTTTATTATTATCATTATTATTATTATTTTTATTATTATCATTATTATTATTCTTTTTTATTATTATTATTTATTTTTATTATTATTATTATTATTATTTTTTTTTATTATTATTATAATTTTTTTTTATTATTATTATTATTATTATTATTATTTTTATTATTATTATTATTTTTATTATTATTATTTTTAATTATTATTATTATTATTGTTTATTATTATTAATATTTTTTATTATTATTATTATTTTTTATCATTATTATTATTATTTTTTATTATTATTATTATTTTTTATTATTATTATTAATTTTTATTATTATTATTATTATTATTATTTTTTATTATTATTATTATTATTTTGCATTATTATTATTATTATTTTTTATTATTATTATTATTTTTTATTATTATTATTATTATTTTTAGCACATTTCCAAAAAAATTTTGAAAAAATGTGCTTATTAGTTTCACTCTGTCCGTCCGTCCATCCGTCTGTTTAGAAAACTTCTACACCGTTAAAGATAGAGAAAAAAAATTTTAACCATGGGTAGGTCTCATAAAAAAAAATAATTTTGTGGAACAACTTTTTCATGTATACCCTCCCAATAGTGAGCTACAGCCTCTCAAACTTTGAAAAAGCCCTATTTTTAAATGCATATATCTTATGTTCTACTTAAGATTTTTTCAATCTGAAAACGTCATTCGACAGGTATTTCTTTTATCTTTGTAAATTAATATGAAAATTATACAATTTTTTTAAATTTAGTATTTAAATTTACCGTTATGTGAAAACCAATTTTTGCATGATTTTTCTACTTTCATAACTCCGGCATGCTTCTAAATAGAGGCTTGAAATTTTCAGACAAGAAAGAACTTTTAGAATTAGTATAAGTTTGCTCAGAAAATTTTTTTGGACCACCCCATGTTTATGAGCTATTAGGGCTTAAAAATTGCAAATTTGCTATTTTTAAACACCTGTAACTTAGGAACCTGTACACATTTTACTTCTGCAAGATATAAAAATTAAAGCTACAGTAATATATTTTTATGTGTGTTAAAGGTTTATTTAAGTAGTAAAGGGTTCCAAAGTTGTTGCAGCTCTTCAAAATTGCGAAAAAGCTCCATTTTCAGATGTATATATCTCAGGCTTTGCGTAATAGTTTTGCAATCTAAAACCGCCAGAAGATCGAAAATTTTATTATCTATATAAAACAATATTAAAATTATGTAATATTTTGTAATTTACTATTTATATTTACCGTTATGTGAAAACCACATTTTGCATAAAATTTCGTTTTTCATAACTCCGGCACGCCTTTAGATAGGAACCTGAAATTTTGAGACAAGAAAGAACTTTTAGAATTAGTATAAGTTTTCTCAAAAAATTTTTTGGTAGCACCCCCTCTCTAAGAGTTATTACGTCTCAAAAGTTGAAAATTTGGTGTTTTTAGACACCTGTAACTTAGGCACCTGTACAAATTTTTCTTCGGCAAGGCATGAAAATTAAAGGTTTAATAATATATTTTTACGTGTGTTAACGGCTTTTTTTAGTTATATAGGATTCCGGAATTACGGCCCCTCAAAATTTCAAAAATGTCCTATTTGCACATTTTTTCTTATTACATGAAATTTTCAAATTTTTGTGTAAGTCACAATTCTAAACAGCTTGTATTGAGTTTTGAAAATGTGCGCTTTTAAAAACCGTTGGTTTACATTCTACCTTGTTTATTATTATTATTAGTTTTTATTATTACTATTACTATTTTTGATTATTATTATTATTATTATTTTTTTTTATTATTATTATTATTATTTTTTATTATTATTAATTTTTATTATTATTA
>OX352772.1:144189946-144192446 GCA_947095535.1 Poecilobothrus nobilitatus
TTTTAATTATTTTTATTATTATTTTAATTATTATTATTATTATTTTATCATTGTTATTATTATTATTATTTTATTATTATTATTTTATTATTTTATTATTTTTATCATTATTTTTTATTATTATTACAATTTTTTGTTATTATTATTTATATTATTTTTTATTATCATTATTATTATTAATATTTTTTATTATGATTATTATTATTATTTTTTATTATTATTATTATTATTTTTTAATATTATTATTTTTTATTATTATTATTATTATTTTTTATTATTATTATTTTTTATTTTTATTATTATCATTATTATTATTATTTTTTATTATTATTATTTATTTTTATTATTATTATTATTATTATTATTTTTTATTATTATTTTTATAATTTTTTTTTATTATTATTATTATTTTTATTATTATTATTATTATTTTTATTATTATTATTATTATTTTTAATTATTATTATTATTATTGTTTATTATTATTAATATTTTTTATTATTATTATTATTATTATTATTATTATTATTTTTTATCATTATAATTATTATTTTTTATTATTATTATTATTTTTTATTATTATTATTATTATTATTATTACTTTTTATTATTATTATTTTGTGTTATTATTATTATTATTTTCTATTATTATTATTATTTTTTATTATTATTATTATTTTTAGCACATTTCCAAAAAAATTTTGAAAAAATGTGCTTATTAGTTTC
Source organism: Poecilobothrus nobilitatus (assembly GCA_947095535.1). Classification (NCBI taxonomy): domain Eukaryota; kingdom Metazoa; phylum Arthropoda; class Insecta; order Diptera; family Dolichopodidae; genus Poecilobothrus; species Poecilobothrus nobilitatus. The sequence goes on from OX352772.1 coordinate 144,190,673, forward strand.
ACTCTGTCCGTCCGTCCGTCCGTCTGTTTAGAAAACTTCTACACCGTTAAAGATAGAGAAAAAAAATTTGAACCATGAGTAGGTCTCATAAAAGAAAATAATTTTGTGGAACAACTTTTTCATGTAGCCCCTCCCAATAGGGAGCTACAGCCTCTCAAACTTTGAAAAAGCCCTATTTTTAAATGCATATATCTTATGTTCTACTTAAGATTTTTTCAATCTGAAAACGTCATTCGACAGGTATTTCTTTTATCTTTGTAAATTAATATGAAAATTATACAGTTTTTTTAAATTTAGTATTTAAATTTACCGTTATGTGAAAACCAATTTTTGCATGATTTTTCTACTTTCATAACTCCGGCATGCTTCTAGATAGAGGCTTGAAATTTTCAGACAAGAAAGAACTTTTAGAATTAGTATAAGTTTGCTCAGAAAATTTTTTTGGACCACCCCATGTTTATGAGCTATTAGGGCTTAAAAATTGCAAATTTGCTATTTTTAAACACCTGTAACTTAGGAACCTGTACACATTTTACTTCTGCAAGATATAAAAATTAAAGCTACAGTAATATATTTTTATGTGTGTTAAAGGTTTATTTAAGTAGTAAAGGGTTCCAAAGTTGTTGCAGCTCTTCAAAATTGCGAAAAAGCTCCATTTTCAGATGTATATATCTCAGGCTTTGCGTAATAGTTTTGCAATCTAAAACCGCCAGAAGATCGAAAATTTTATTATCTATATAAAACAATATTAAAATTATGTAATATTTTGTAATTTACTATTTATATTTACCGTTATGTGAAAACCAAATTTTGCATGATTTTTCTACTTTCATAACTCCGGCACGCTTCTAGATACAAGCTTGAAATTTTGAGGCAAGAAAGAACTTTTAGAATTAGTATAAGTTTGCTCAGAAAATTTTTTTGGACCACCCCATGTTTATGAGCTATTAGGGCTTAAAAATTGCAAATTTGCTATTTTTAAACACCTGTAACTTAGGAACCTGTACACATTTTACTTCTGCAAGATATAAAAATTAAAGCTACAGTAATATATTTTTATGTGTGTTAAAGGTTTATTTAAGTAGTAAAGGGTTCCAAAGTTGTTGCAGCTCTTCAAAATTGCGAAAAAGCTCCATTTTCAGATGTATATATCTCAGGCTTTGCGTAATAGTTTTGCAATCTAAAACCGCCAGAAGATCGAAAATTTTATTATCTATATAAAACAATATTAAAATTATGTAATATTTTGTAATTTACTATTTATATTTACCGTTATGTGAAAACCACATTTTGCATGAAATTTCGTTTTTCATAACTCCGGCACGCCTTTAGATAGGAACCTGAAATTTTGAGACAAGAAAAAACTTTTAGAATTAGTATAAGTTTTCTCAGAAAATTTTTTGGTAGCACCCCGTCTCTAAGAGTTATTACGTCTCAAAAATTGAAAATTTGGTGTTTTTAGACACCTGTAACTTAGGCACCTGTACAAATTTTTCTTCGGCAAGGCATGAAAATTAAAGGTTTAATAATATGTTTTTACGTGTGTTAACGGCTTTTTTAAGTTATATAGGATTCCGGAATTACGGCACCTCAAAATTTCAAAAATGTCCTATTTGCACATTTTTTCTTATTACATGAAATTTTCAAATTTTTGTGTAAGTCACACTTCTAAACAGTTTGTATTGAGTTTTGAAAATGTGCGCTTTTAAAAACCGTTGGTTTACATTCTACCTTGTTTATTATTATTATTATTATTACTTTTTTTTATTATTAT
>OX352772.1:144197446-144199946 GCA_947095535.1 Poecilobothrus nobilitatus
ATTTTTATTTTTTATTATTATTATTATTATTATTTCTTATTAATATTATTATTTTTTATTATTATTATTATTATTTTTTATTATTGTTATTATTATTTTTTATTATTATTATTATTTATTATTATTATTATTATTATTATTTTTAAATATTATTATTATTATTATTTTTTATTATTATTATTATAATTATTTTTTATTATTATAATTTTTTATTATTATTATTATTTCTTATTATTTTTATTATCATTTCTTATTATTATTGTTATTTTTTATTATTATTATTATTATTATTATTTATTATTATTATTATTGTTTATTATTATTATTATTTTTTATTATTATTGATATTATTTTTTATTAGTATTATTATTTTTTATTATTATTATTATTATTATTATTATTATTTTTTATTAATATTATTATTATTTTTTATTATTATTATTATTATTTTTTATTATTATTATTATTATTTATTATTATTATTATTATTTTTTATTATTATTATTTGTTTTATTATTATTTTTATTATTATAATTATTTTTTATTATTATTATTATTTTTTATTATTATTATTATTATTTTTTATTATTATTATTATTTTTTATTATTATTATTATTATTTTTTATTATGATTATTATTATTATTTTTTATTATTATTATTTTTTATTATTATTATTATTTTTTATTATAAGTAGTATTATTATTATTTTTTGTTATTATTGTTTTTTATTATTATTATTTTTTATTATTATTATTATTATTATTATTATTATTTATTATTATTATTATTATTATTTATTTTTATTATTATTATTATTATTTTTAATTTTTATTGTTATTTTTTTTTTATTATTATTATTATTATTATTTTTTATTATTATTATTATTATTTTTTATTATTATTATTATTATTTTTTATTATTATTAATTTTTATTATTATTATATTATTATTTTTTATTATTATTATTTTTTTTATTATTATTTTTATTATTATAATTATTTTTTATTATTATTATTATTTTTTATTATTATTATTATTATTTTTTATTATTATTATTATTATTCTTTATTAATATTATTATTCTTTTTTATTATTATTATTATTATTATTTTTTATCATTATTATTATTATTATTTTTTATTATTATTATTTTTTATTATTATTACTATTATTATTATTATTTTTTATTATTATTATTATTATTATTATTTTTTATATTATTATTATTATTATTTTTTATTATTATTATTATTATTATTTTTTATTATTATTATTTTTTATTAATATTATTATTATTTCTTATTATTATTATTATTATTATTTTTTATTATTATTATTATTATCATTATTTTTTATTATTATTATTACTTTTTATTATTATTATTATTATGCTTTTTTATTATTATTATTATTTTTTATTATTATTATTATTTTTTATTATTATTATTATTTTTTATTATTATTATTCTTATTTTTTATTATTATTTTTATTTTAATTATTATTATTATTATTTTAATTATTATTATTTTAATTATTTTTATTATTATTTTAATTATTATTATTATTATTTTATTATTGTTATTATTATTATTATTTTATTATTATTATTTTATTATTTTATTATTTTTATCATTATTTTTTATTATTATTATAATTTTTTGGTATTATTATTTATATTATTTTTTATTATCATTATTATTATTATTATTTTTTATTATGATTATTATTATTATTATTTTTTATTATTATTATTATTATTATTTTTTAATATTATTATTTTTTATTATTATTATTATTATTTTTTATTATTTTTTATTTTTATTATTATCATTATTATTATTATTTTTATTATTATCATTATTATTATTATTTTTTATTATTATTATTATTTATTTTTATTATTATTATTATTATTATTTTTTATTATTATTATTATAATTTTTTTTTATTATTATTATTATTATTTTTTATTATTATTAATATTGCTCACATTATTATTATTATTATTATTATTTTTATCATTATTATTATTATTTTTTATTATTATTATTATTTTTTATTATTATTAATATTGCTCACATTATTATTATTATTATTATTATTTTTATCATTATTATTATTATTTTTTATTATTATTATTATTTTTTATTATTATTAATATTTTTTATTATTATTATTATTATTTTTTATCATTATTATTATTTTTTATTATTATTATTATTTTTTATTATTATTATTATTTTTTATTATTATTATTATTATTTTTATTAATATTATTATTATTTTGTATTATTATTATTATTTTTTATTATTATTATTATTTTTTATTATTATTATTATTATTTTTTATTATTATTATTATTTTTTATTATTATTATTATTATTATTATTATTATTATTTTTTATTATTATTATTATTATTTTGTATTATTATTATTATTTTTATTATTATTATTATTTTGTATTATTATTATTATTTTGTATTATTATTATTAT
>OX352772.1:144207446-144214946 GCA_947095535.1 Poecilobothrus nobilitatus
ATTATATTTATTTTTTATTATTATTATTATTTTTTATTATTATTATAATTTTTTATTATTATTATTATTTTTTATGATTATTATTATTTTTTATTATTATTATTATTTATTATTATTATTATTTTTTGTTATTATTATTTTTTATTATTATTATTATTATTTTTTAATATTATTATTATTATTATTCTTTATTATTATTATTATTTTTTATTGTTATTAATATTATTATTATTATAATTATTTTTTATTATTATTATTATTATTTTTTATTATTATTATTATTTTTTATTATTATTATTATGATTATAATTATTTTTTATTAATATTATTAATATTTTTTATTATTATTATTATTTTTTATTATTATTATTATTATTTTTTATTATTATTATTATTTTTCATTATAATTTTTTTTTTTATTATTATTATTATTTTTTATTATTATTATTATTTTATATTATTATTATTATTATTTTTTATTATTATTATTATTTTTTGTTATTACTATTATTATTTTTTATTATTATTATTATTATTATTTTTTATTAGTATTATTATTTTTTATTATTATTATTATTTTTTTTTATTATTATTATTATTATTTTTTATTAAGTTATTGTTTTTTATTATTATTATTATTTTTATTATTATTATTATTTTTTATTATTATTATAATTATTTTTTATTATTATTATTATTATTTTAATTATTAATATTATTATTTTATTATTGTTATTATTATTATTATTTTTTTTTATTATTATTATTATTAGTTTTTATTATTATTATTTTTTATTATTATTATTATTATTATAATTTTTTGTTATTATTATTATTATTATTTTTTATTATTATTATTATTATTATTTTTTATTATTATTATTATTATTATTTTTTATTATTATTATCATTATTATTTTTTATTATTATTATTTTTTATTATTATTATTATTTTTTATTTTTATTATTATCGTTATTATTATTATTATTTTTTTTTATTATTATTATTATTTTTTATTATTATTATTATTTTTTATTATTATTATTATTTTTTATTTTTATTATTATCGTTATTATTATTATTTTTTATTATTTTTATTATTATTTTTTATTATTATTATTATTTTTTATTATTATTATTATTTTTTATTATTATTATTATTATTTTCTATTATTATTATTATTATCAGTTTTTATTATTATTATTATTATTTTTTATTATTATTATTATTTTTTATTATTATTATTATTATTTTTATTATTATTATTTTTTATTACTATTATTGTTATTATTTTTATTATTATTATTTTTTATTATTATTTTTTATTATAATTATTATTTTTATTATTTTTTATTATTATTATTATTATTATTATTTTTTATTATTATTATTATTATTATATATTATTATAATTATTATTTTTTATTATTATTATTATTATTTTTTTTATTATTATTAATTTTTATTATTAATATTTTTTATTATTATTAATATTATTATTTTTTATTGTATTATTATTATTATTTTTTATTATTATTATTATTATAATTATTTTTTTTTATTATTGTTATTAGTTTTTATTATTATTTTTATTATTATTTTTATTATTATTATTTTTTATTATTATTATTATTATTATTATTTTTTATAATTATTATTATTGTTTTTATTATTATTATTATTATTTTTTATTATTATTATTATTTTTTATTATTATAATTATTTTTATTATTATGATTATTATTATTTTTTATTATTATTGTTATTATTTGCTATTATTATTATTAAAATTTTTATTAATATTATTATTATTATTTTTTATTATTATTATTATTATTGTTTTTTATTATTATTAGTATTACTATTTTTTATTATTATTATTATTATTATTTTTTATTATTAATATTATTATTATTCTTTATTATTATCATTATTTTTTATTATTATTATTATTATTTTTTATTATTATTATTATTTTTTATTATTATTATTATTATTTTTTATTATTATTATTTTTTTTTATTTTTATTATTAGGATTATAATTATTTTTTTTATTATTATAATTATTATTTTTTATTATTATTATTGTTATTATTTTTATTATTAGTATTATTATTTTTTATTTTTATTTTTATTATTTTTTTTATTATTATTTTTTTTTTATTATTTTTATTATTATTAGTTTTTATTATTATTATTATTTTTTATTATTATTATTATTTTTTATTATTATTATTATTATTTTTTTTATTATTATTATTATTATTTTTTATTATTATTATTATTGTTTATTATTATTATTATTTTTTATTATTTTTATTATTATTTTTTAATATTATTATTATTATTTTTTATTATTATTATTATTATTTTTTATTATTATTATTATTATTTTTTATTATTATTATTATTATTATTTTTTATTATTATTATTGTTTTTTATTATTATTATTATTTTTTTTTATTATTATTATTATTTTTTATTATTATTTTTATTTTTTTTTTTTATTATTATTATTATCGTTATTATTATTATTTTTTATTATTATTATTATTTTTTTTTATTATTATTATTATTTTTTATTATTATTTTTTATTACTATTATTTTTTTTTTTTTTTTATTATTATTATAATTTTTTATTATTATTATTATTGTTTATTATTATTTTTTTTTATTTTTATTATTATTTTTTATTATTATTATTTTTTATTATTATTATTTTTTATTATTATTATTTTTTATTATTATTATTATTATTTTTTATTATTATTATTATGATTATTATTATTATTTTTTATTATTATTAATATTATTATTATTATTTTTTATTATTATCATTTTTATTTTTTATTATTATTATTATTTTTTATTATTATTATTATTATTATTATTATTTTTTATTATTATTATTATTTTTTGTTATTATTATTATTATTTATTATTATTATTATTATTATTTTTTATAATTTTTATTATTTTTATAATTTTTTATTATTATTATTTTTTATTATTATTATTATTTTTTATTATTAGTATTAATATTATTATTTTTTATTATTACTTTTTATTATTATTATTATTATTAGTTTTTATTATTATTATTATTATTATTTTTTATTATTATTATTATTATTATTATTATTATTATTATTATAATTTTTTGGTATTATTATTATTATTAATTTTTATTATTATTATTATTATTATTTTTTATTATTATTATTATTAATTATTATTATTATTTTTTATATTTTTTATTATTTTTTTGTTATTATTATTTATTATTATTATTATTTTTTTTTTCCTTTATTGAACATAAATTAAATTAGTATAAATTTACAATTTTAATAATCATTTTATATAAAATTTTGTTTAAGACCTTAGCAGAATGCTGTGTGGTCCTATAATTTTTAGATTAACATTTATTAATAAATTTTTGATTGAAATGTACAATAAAATATATTTGTGATATTACAATATGAAAGTAATTTAATTTTTTATGTTACAAATTTAACATGTTTCGTTACATAATTATGCAAGTTATTATATATTTGTTTTGTTACTTGTTAGTTAATAAGTACCTATTATTATTATCTGTAATAATAATTATAATTAGTACAAAGTTAGTATAAAGTTAGTAAAAAACATAAAAGCTTAATTTCTAAGTAATATATATTTTATTTTATTTTTGAACAATTTAAAATCATTAATTAATTTTATTTCCTCCGGTAAGTCGTTGTAAGCTTTCAGAGCATTATATAAGCAATAATTTTTTTGATGACTTATTTTAAAAAGTGAGAGGTAAAAATTTGATTTGTTTCGAGTATTGTGGTTGTGTATGTCTAGATTTCTATTTAGAATAAAACTATGTTTAATTTGATTATGGACTACTTTAAAGGCAATCTTATGGAGCTCAAATGAAATAATTTGTTTTAAACTTAAATATTTCTCAGTGTATAGGGAATCCGTAGGATGTAGAATTGACAGCCCTAGGGCAAATTTTACACATTTCTTGTGCAACATGTCCAATTTATTTAAGTGAATTTGTGGAGCTCTACTCCAAATTGGAATCAGATAACAAATGTGGGATTTAATATAAGAAGAATAAATTGTAAAAATCGCTTGATCCGACAGGAAATTACGTAGCCTACACAGCAGGAATATATATGGCGTTATGTTCCTAATTACTTTTTCTATGTGGTATCTCCAGTTGGATTTGCTATCTATGATTAGACCTAAGTAGTTAAAGTTTTTAACAATTTCTAAATTAGTATTTTTAAATTGGAACCTGTTCTCAAAATTGAATAATTTATTTTCAAACATTAAGATTTTAGTTTTATTTAAGTTTAAAACAAGCCGATGCTTAGTTAGCCATTCTTCTATTAATTGGAGGTCATGTTGCATGTATGTCCGAATAGTTTCTTCCGAGTTATCGGCATATTTCAGAACGGCGGCATCAGCAAATAACTGAAGTTTGTCCTTTAGATTCAAATGAGTAATATCATCAATATATAGCTTGAAAAGTAAAGGTCCTAAAATTGAACCTTGCGGTACTCCCCTTGTTATCATTTCCTCTTGACTAAAACTGTTGTTTATTCGTACTATCTGTTTACGATTTTGCAGGTATGATTTAAAGAAGTTTAACTGGTTGATCGTAAAATTTAATTTCGACAGTTTCAAGAGTAGGATATCGTGGTCAACACAGTCAAATGCTTTTTTAATATCAAGGAAAACGCAACTAACAAATTTACCATTATCGGTGTTTTTAGAGATAAAGTCGTTTAAAAAAAGACAGGCGGCTGTTGTGTTGGATTTTTCCTCGAAGCCGAACTGATTTTCACTTAATATTGGATTATTAATCAAAAAAGAATTTAGCCTATTTTTAATGATTTTTCAAAAATTTTAGAGATGGCAGGTAGGACAGAAATCGGACGATAATTAAAACAAACAGTGGCTAACCCGTTCTTAAATATTGGTGTTACAATAGCTAACTTTAGACAATTAGGATAACCATTTGATTGGAAGGCATTATTAATATATTTAACCAAAATGGGCGTTAAGCGTTCTGAGAATTTTTTTATAAATTTGGTCGAAATATTATCGTATCCTGTAGCAGCTCCCGAGTTCAGTGATTGTATAATTTTGGATACTTCTTCAGCATGCGTGGGAGATAGATCAAAATTATGATAAACATTCCAACTAAAATGGCTCATATAATTTAAATCAATGTTATTTAACGGAATATTAATTTCCTTTGTTATGTTTGAAAAATAAACATTAAAGACAGTAGCAATATCAACTTCGCTTTCCAGGATCTTGGAGTTGTAATGTATAACCTTAATTGATTGTTTTGAATTTGAACAGTTTGAATTAAAAATTATTTGTTTATAGGAATCCCATAATTTCTTAATATTAGTAGAATTATTTGTGATTTCATCCGAATAATACTTTTTTTTTGCCTCGATTATTAATGTTTTGGCACTATGCCTATATTTTTTGTATAACGAGTTAACATGAAGATCGTCCGGATATCTTCTTTTATTTTAAGAAACGAGTCTCGAATTTTCATAACGTTTAAGATTTCTTGGGTAATCCAATTCTTCTTTTTTTTACTTATTCCCATTATGTATGGGAACGTTTTGAGTGTTTGATTTAATTATGTCTTTTAATTTATCAACGAAGCCATCAAGATTTTCCTGGGAATGAAGATTATTCCAAAAATTATCCTTAGATATATTTTCATAATTTAGTATGGTTTTATATGAATTTTGTCTGAATATTGTGGGATTCCGGTCGATGTTTATGTAGAACATTTGGTGGTCAGAGAGGCACGTGTCTAAAATATAAAAGCAATATTTTCTATCAAGGATATCGCTGATGAAATGATCAATAATAGTTCTTGAAGTTCTACCAAACCTAGTAGCAAATTCTTCTGAGATCCTATTACAGACAAGGAAGCCATTACTTAATATGGTGTCTTTATATAAGTTTATTTCCGCGTTTTCAATATTTAGTAAATTTAAGTTCATGTCCCCGATAATTAAAGTTTTTTTATATCGCAATGTAATATCATCTATTTTACTAATGAAGGAGTCAACAAGTGTTTCGTGTGCTCTATAGATCCCAAAAATATTCATATTTGGTTTTGATAATTTTATTCCTAAAATATTGCTTTTTTGAAACTCCTCACTATGTATTTGATAACTATCGATATCATCTTTTACAAAAATAGCTACACCTCCAAAAGATTTATCTCTATTGGCAAAGTAAACATTATAGCCTTCTATATTATAGAAGTTATTTTCCGTAGAATGTATCCAAATTTCGGTAAGTACAATAATGTGGATATCAATGTTAAAATTACTAATTACAAATTCAAGATCATACAGTTTCTTTCTTAGACTTTGAATATTTAAATATACTATATTAAATTTATTTCCATATTTGGATTTCACTTGATTAAAATCCAAGTGATTGAAATGATCTATTCTCAATAGGTCTTTAATATTTACGATATTGTCAGTCATAATCAATGAAGATTAATATGAAAAACGAAATTTAGTTAGTACACAAATCTTTATAATGTAATTGAAACTGCTATAATTATTATTAAATAGATCAAAATTGAATTGTAGAATGTTAGCCACCGATTTTAATGTGGAATGAATAGATTTAGACAGTACACAACCACTTGTAATCAAGAAACCAGGAATATATTTTTTAAAATTTAATGGAAATTTTGAAATTTTTAAATTTAAACATAAAGATATGTTCGAAGTATTATAATAATAATAAAAAAGATTTATTGTTTCATGTATAAATTGTATTTGAAAGTTTAGCAAACTTGTATTTATCATTAAGAATGTTTGTATCATACGAAATTTTTTTCCAATTCCTAACATTAAGAAAATTAATTTACCGCAGACACAAACCTTAAAGTACTTCGAATTAAAATAACTTCGAAAAAAATGATTTAGATTAATCTCATTAAAAAGGTATATCAGCTGTTCAAATATTGATAAAGTACTAAGAACTTGATTATATATTTTAACATAATTTGCTTTATATATTTCGAAAGTCGGATCATTACAACATTTTTTCAACTGTTCGCATATTGATGAATTAAAACTATTATATATTTCGAAACATTTATGTATTTTGAAGTAAATAATCAAATAAGTATCATGTGCTTTCCATAAGATCACAAGTAAATAATTAGTAATAACTAGAAGAAAAAGTTTTATCGAATAGTGATAAGAGTGAATTATATAAGGTGCAATGTGTTCCGTGAAAGAAACTTGAAAATTTGAAAATTTTGTAAAAACATAAAATAAAAATTTTGGTTTAATTATAAAAATAGGAAGTATTATATTAAAAATATTTGAAAATAAAGTGTAAATAGAAAATAATACTAAGTAACCTAGCAGATAAGTTATTATATATTGTGTTTTTCTTTCAATATTAATTATATTATAATTGTGTAGATAAATTTTGA
>OX352772.1:144222446-144229946 GCA_947095535.1 Poecilobothrus nobilitatus
TTATTATTATTATTATTTTTTTTTTTTATTATTATTATTATTTTTTATTATTATTATTATTGTTTATTACTATTATTATTTTTTATTATTTTTATTATTATTTTTTATTACTATTATTATTATTTTTCATTATTATTATTATTTTTTATTATTATTATTATTATTATTTTTTATCATTATTATTATTTTTTATTATTATTAGTTTTTATTATTATTATTATTATTTTTCATTACTATTATTATTATTTTTTATTATTATTATTATTTTTTATTATTATTATTATTATTTTTTATTATTATTATTATTAGTTTTTATTATTATTATTATTATTTTCTATTATTATTAGTATTATTATTATTACTATAATTTTTTGTTATTATTATTATAATTTTTTATTATTATTATTTTTTATTATTATTATTATTTTTTATTTTTATTATTATAGTTATTATTATTATTTTTTATTATTATTATTATATTTTTTTATTTTTATTATTATTATTTTAATTATTATTATAATTATTTTATTATTGTTATTATTATTATTCCCCCCGCGGGAAAGGGGTATAGAATATTCCCGCAGTAAGGTATGCTTGTCGTAAAAGGCGACTAAAATCCAACCCCCTAATCCAGTGGTGTCATGCGACCCGTGCCCAGTGGACTAGTTGGTAGCAAGGGGGTATAATACTTAGCTATCGCAAACGGAGCCTTCCTGATACCAGGTCACCTCAGGAAGTATTTTGACCTTACCACAGTATCGGGCCTCTGCTGTGGTGGACCTTCCTTTGCCGCGATACTCGTGGGACCAAAAAATGGATCAATTAAATAAAACAACAGAAGTCAGTGGTAGGAGAGTGGAGGAGAGAAGAGGATTGGGCATGCACCCATTCACAAGGAGCGTGAAGACGCCAAGGTCACCGGTGATGAAACCGGTAATTCAGACGCCAAGACGACCGCCGATGGAGATTTACTCTGACGCAGGAGAGACGACTACGGTGGAGTCAGATGTAGAGGACAGACCCGTCTTAGAAACTTCGCCGCGGCGTGCTTTCATGAATAAAATGCGGGCGGACGAAGAAAGCTCTGTACAGCGATGTATGGAGATTGTTCAGGCGATGAAGGGTGCGTTGGATACCCAAAAAAACATATCCAACAAAATAAAATTTGGAATACCTGAGCTTGAGGAGCGGCTGCAAGTTATCGCGCATTGCAGATCAAGCTGGAGGAAGGTGGAGGCCGAAGTTGCTGAAGCCGAGGCAATGGCCAAAGTATTGGCCAGCTCGGCGAATACGAAGCGTCCAGCTTCTAGTCCAGTGGAGCGGGCGGTTGATAAGCGGCAGAGGGCTGACGGGCACACTCCGGCCGAAACCCAGGATAAAGGCGGTGACTGGAAGCAAGTTCACACCAAAAAGAAGCGGAAAAGACTGCAGTCGGCGAAGGCCAAGACTGCAGTTAGCGCCAAAGCGTCAGGGGGCACCGAAACCGTCACCGGTGCCAAGACTGTGGAGGGTATTAAGGCGGCGGAGCACAGAAGAGCTCGTAATCGGGGGCCAAAGATCAAGCCCGAGGCAGTGGTGGTTAGGCCCAGCGACGGTCGCTCATATGCCGATGTCCTGGCGGATATACGGGCCACTGTGAAGCCAGAGGATTCGGGGACAAACGTTAAGGCGATACGGCAGACGAAGACAGGAGGGGTTCTCATAGAGCTTGGTCCTGGGACCAAGGATAGAGAAGCCTTCCGGAAAGCAGTTCAGGGAGTCTTGGGAGATAGGGCTGCAGTACGCAGCCTTGAGCCTAGATGCTCCCTGGAGATTCGTGGGCTGGACTGCCTTGCTACAGAGGCGGAGGTAGAAGCAGCAATAAGGCGGGACGTCCCGGAGGCACATGACTTCCGGGTAGGGCTGACGAAGCAGAATGGCAGGAGTCAGAAATACGCCATTATAGACATTGGCGAACGAGTGGCCCGTAAGCTTATTGGTCTGAGTAAGATCAAAATCGGCTGGGTTAGCTGCAGAGTCCGGAGGAGAGTCAACCTGGAGCGTTGCTTCAGGTGTCTTGCTTTTGGCCATATAGCACGGACGTGCAAGGGCCCAGACAGGAGCCGCCTCTGTCGGAGGTGTGGCGGAGATGGCCATCTAGCAAAGGACTGCAGCGAAAAGGAGCTCTGTGTGCTCTGCTTCGATGCGGGGTGTAAGGCTGAAGAGCTGACTCACACAGCAGGAACGGGGCGATGCAAGGTCTTCAGGACGGCACTGCAGAAGGGGAGGGAATCAAGATGATTAAAATCCTGCAGGCCAACCTGAATAGGAGTCGGGTTGCTAGTGATCTTCTCCGCCAGATGGCCAGAGAGAAGGGTATTGACCTACTGCTCATTAGTGAGCAGTATAGTCATAACCACCCTTCTCCATGGTACCCAGATGACCTGGGAACAGCAGCGATATGGATCCCGGATCCGGCGAAACTTCCGGTGAAGGAGTACGGACGTGGGCGGGGTTTCGTCTGGGTTAGGTGTAGGGAGGCAACTTTCGTTAGCGTGTACCTCACCCCCAACGAATCCATTAGCGAATTCATGGAGAAAGTCGGCGATCTTGAAGACATGATCCTTCGTGTTTCTGGGGGCCTGGTGGTGGGTGGCGATTTCAATGCTAAGGCTTTGGAATGGGGGATGAATTATCCGGACGCTAGAGGTGGTCACGTTTTGGAAATGGCGGCTAGAACGGGTTTACTAGTTTTAAACACCGGCCGCGTGTCCACCTTTAGACGGCCAGGATATTCGGAAACCATTCCAGATGTCTCCTTTGCATCTGAGCAGCTCGCCCCCTTTGTTCGGAATTGGCATGTGATCGAGGACTATACGGGCAGTGACCATCAGTATATCGTATTCGAGTTGCGCGAAGGCCAGCAGCGGCAAACGGTGCCTGCTGGTCGCTCTCCCTGGGCCATGAGTAGGGTTGACGAGGCTAAGTTGGCCCGCTCAGTTTCATGGGAGGTAGTGGCACCCATGGCAGCTGTCCGAGGGAACCGGAGCCGGTGCGAGGAGATCGTCGACTCTACCATGAGGACGGTATTGGAGGCGTGCGGGACTTCTATACCCCGCAAAAGGACTCGTCACGGGAAAAGACCGGTATACTGGTGGACTCATGAAATCGCGGAGTTGAGGTGTGAATGTTTAAGGCTTCGGCGCAAGTCGCAACGCGCTAGAGGCCGGGATGAGATTGCCCGTTGGTCTGCCGACCACAAGGCCAAGAAGAAGGAGCTTCGCCGGGCCATCAGTGGTAGTAAGGCTCGGTGTCTAAGGAAGCTGAGGGAGGATGTCGAGACAGATCCATGGGGTTTGGGTTACAAAATAACTCAAAAGCTTGGCATGAGAGCCGGTACCGCCCCCATGGATGCTGCTTCCACGGAGAGAATAGTCCACGGACTATTCCCTGCGCACCCGACGCGGATGAGAAGGAGTGCGAACTCCCGAGGCGAGATTGTCTACTTCTCCATGGAGGAGCTGGAAACCGCTGTCTGCTCTCTCAAGCCAAGGAGAGCACCTGGGCCGGATGGATTACCGGGGGAAATATGGAAGCTAGTGTTAAGGGCTGGGCCTGAGCTCTTGCTGAATATGTACAATGCGTGTCTTTCAGCGGGAGTCTTCCCTGCTCGCTGGAAGACAGCGCGCCTTGTGCTGATCGGCAAGGGCAAGGGAGACCCTGAGCTTCCATCTTTCTACCGGCCGCTGTGCATGCTGGATACGGCGGGGAAGATCTTGGAGAAGCTGCTTAGGACGAGGCTGCACTCCGCTATGGAGGACGCAGGGGGGCTTTCTCCGCGGCAGTACGGCTTCAGGTCCGGTAGGTCAACGGTGGATGCCATTGCCGAGGTGATGAATGCCGTAAAGCGGGCGGAGAGTTACAACCATTTCTCACGTCGACTGGTCCTCTTGGTGACGCTCGATGTGAGAAATGCTTTTAACTCTCTCAGATGGGTGGACGTCATCAGAGCACTGGAGGACGACTTCCGGGTTCCGGAATACCTTCTCCAGATGATGGACGATTATCTGGCCGACCGGACTCTGACGTACGATACTTCGCAGGGGCCAAGGAGCATGGTGGTTACTGCAGGCGCGGCGCAGGGGTCTGTCCTTGGACCAGATCTCTGGAACGCTGCCTATGACGGCTTGCTACGCTTGGACATGCCCGACGAGACAATTCTCGTTGGGTATGCCGACGACGTGGCACTGCTTGTTGAGGCAAGGAGCGTGGAGCTGGCTCAGCTCAAGCTCAACCAAGCCATGCGGCGCATCGGTGCATGGATGGCAGAGCGGGGGCTGTCTCTGGCTCTAAGCAAAACGGAGATCGTGGTCCTCACTAGGAGGAGGATAGCCACTGTCCTTCCGCTGCAGGTTGGGGAGGTGACAGTCATGTCGAAGCCGGCGGTAAAATACCTCGGAGTGCTAGTGGATTGTAGCCTTAGGTTCTTCGAGCAGATTCGGGCGACGGTGGACAAGGCGGCAGCGGGCGTAACATCGCTGAGCCGGCTGATGGCCAACGTGGGAGGACCCAGGGCCGGGAAGAGGAGGCTCCTTATGTCATCGGTCCAGTCAGTCTTGCTGTACGGATCCGAGGTGTGGGCACATGCTCTAGCCAAGGAAATGTACAGGAAGAGACTGGGCCAGGTACAAAGGAGGGCAGCCCTGAGGGTGGCGTCTGCCTACAGGACAGTCTCTGAGCCGGCTGTCCTGGTGATTGCTGGCGCTACACCGATTGCGCTATTGGCACAGGAACGGCAATCAGTGTACAACAGGCGGGGGGAAGGTGACCTGGCAGTAGTCAAGGCAGAAGAGAGGTCACGCACGTTGGCAAGGTGGCAGGCTCAGTGGGAGCAGGAGGCGAGGGGCCGGTGGACGAGGACGTTGATAGCAACGATCGGGCCATGGGCGGAGCGGCGACACGGGGAGGTGGACTACTACCTCACGCAGTTTCTTTCCGGGCACGGTTACTTCAGAGCCTACCTGAACAGAATGGGAAGGGTGGGCTCGGCGGAGTGTCTGTACTGCCCAGGTGTGCAGGATGACGCTGAGCACACCTTTTTCATATGTGAGAGGTGGGCTCTGGAGAGGACGGAGCTGGAGCGAGAGGTGGGAGTCTATTTCTTACCCGATGTCGCTGTGGAGGTAATGATGGCTGGGGAGGGAGCTTGGAACCGTGTATCACATTACGTGCAGCGGGTTCTGCGCTCTAAGAAGCTAGACCTGGACGAGGCGGAGGCACTAGCTGTCTAGGGTGAGGAACCTGGCCTGAAGTAATGTGATAAACGGTTCCGGGCCAGCGTTCAGGTGGAACGCAAGGAGGTAGGTTTAGTGGGTATACAATAAATGCATAACCATTTAACGGAGTCCCACACACGCCGGGAAGAGAGAGAGAGTAAGAGAAAAATTTCCGGTATGGTCTATAAAAGATTCCAACCTCCTTCGTAGAAAAAAAAAAAAAAAAAAAATTATTAGTTTTTATTATTATTATTATCTATTATTATTATTATTATTATAAATTTTTGTTATTATTATAATTATTATTTTTTATTATTATTATTATTATTAGTTTTTATTATTATTATTATTATTTATTATTATTATTATTATTTTTTATTATTATTATTATTTTTTATTTTTATTATTATCGTTATTATTATTATTTTTTATTATTATTATTATTTTTTTTTATTATTATTATTATTTTTTATTATTATTATTATTTTTAATTATTATTATTATTGTTTATTATTATTATTATTTTTTATTATTTTTATAATTTTTTATTATTATTATTATTAGTTTTTATTATTATGATTATTATTTTTTATTATTATTATTATTATTATTATTATAATTTTCTGTTATTATTATTATTATTTTCTATTATTATTATTATTTTTATTATTATTATTATTATATTTTATTATTATTAGAATTATTTTTTATTATTATTATTATTATTTTAATTATTATTTTATTATTGTTATTATTAATATTTTTTTTTTTATTATTATTATTAGTTTTTATTATTATTATTATTATTTTTTATTATTATTATTATTATTATTATAATTTTTTGTTATTATTATTATTATTATTTTTTATTATTATTATTATTATTTTTTATTATTATTATTATTATTTATTATTATTATTATTATTTTTTATTATTATTATTATTATTAGTTCTTATTATTATTATTTTTTATTATTATCATTATTTTTTATTTTTATTATTATCGTTATTATTATTATTTGTTATTATTATTATAATTTTTTTTTATTATTATTATTATTTTTTATTATTATTATTATTTTTTATTATTATTATTATTTTTTTTTTTTATTATTATTATAATTATTTTTTATTATTATTATTATTGTTTATTATTATTATTATTTTATTATTATTATTATTATTATTATTATTATTTTTATTATTATTTTTTATTATTATTATTATTTTTTATTATTATTATTATTATTATTATTTTTTATTATTATTATTATTATTATTATTATTTTTTATTATTATTATTATTATTTTTTATTATTATTATTTTTATTTTTTATTATTATTATTATTTTTTATTATTATTGTTTATTATTATTATTATTTTTTATTATTATTTTTTATTACTATTATTATTATTTTTTATTATTATTATAATTTTTTATTATTATTATTATTATTTTTTATCATTATTATTATTTTTTATTATTATTATTATAAGTTTTTATTATTATCATTATTATTATTTTTTATTGCTATTATTATTAGTTTTTATTATTATTATTTTTATTATTTTTTATTATTATTATTATTTTTTATTATTACTATTATTATTTTTTATTATTATTATTGTTTTTATTTTTATTATTATTATTATTTTTTATTATTATTATTATTAGTTTTTATTATTATTATTATTATTATTTTTTATTACTATTATTATTAGTTTTTATTATTATTATTTTTATTATTTTTTATTATTATTATTATTATTATTATTTTTTATTATTTTTCATTATTATTATTATTATTTATATTAGTTTTTATTATTATTATTTTTTATTATTATTATTATTTTTTATTTTTATTATTATCGTTATTATTATTATTTGTTATTATTATTATAATTTTTTTTTATTATTATTATTATTTTTTATTATTATTATTTTATTATTATTATTATTATTATATTTATTATTATTTTTTATTATTATTATGATTATTATTTTTTATTATTATTATTTTTAATTATTATTATTATTATTTTTTATTATTATTATCATTATTTTTTATTATTATTAATTTTATTTTTTATTGTTATTAATACTTTTTATTATTATTATTATTTTTTATTATTATTATTATTATTTTTTATTATTATTATTATTATTTTTTATTATTATTATTTTTATTTTTTATTATTATTATTATTATTTTTTTTTTTATTATTATTATTATTTTTTATTA
>OX352772.1:144234946-144239946 GCA_947095535.1 Poecilobothrus nobilitatus
TATTTTTATTATTATTATTATTATTTTTTTTTTATTATTATTATTATTATTTTTCATTATTATTTTTTATTATTATTATTATATTTTATTATTATTATTATTATTACTTTTTATTATTATTATTATTTTTTATTATTATTATTATTATTTTTTATTATTATTATTATTTTTTATTATTATTATTATTATTATTTTTTATTATTATTATTATTATTCTTTATTATTATTATGATTATTTTCTATTATTATTATTATTATTTTTTATTATTATTATTATTATTTTTTATTATTTTTTTATTATTTTTTATTATTATTATTATTTTTTATTATTATTATTAATTTTTATTTTTATTATTAGCGTTATTATTATTATTTTTTATTATTATTATTATTTTTTTTTATTATTATTATTATTATTTATTATTATTATTAATTTTTATTATTATTATTATTTTTTTTTATTATTATTATTATTTTTTATTATTATTAATATTATTATTTTTTATTATTATTATTATTATTATTTTTTATTATTATTATTTTTTATTTTTATTATCATTATTTTTTTTTATTATTATTATTATTTTTTATTATTATTATTATTTTTTATTATTATTATTATTATTATTAGTTTTTATTATTATTATTATTATTTTTTATTATCATTATTATTTTTTATTATTATTATTATTATTATTATTTATTCTTATCATTATTATTATTTTTATTATTATTATTATTTTTTATTATTATTAGTATTATTATTTTTTATTATTATTATTTTTTATTATTATTATTATTATTAGTTTTTATTATTATTATTATTATTCTTTTTTATTATTATTATTATGATTATTATTATTATTATTATTTTTTATTATTATTATTATTTTTTATAATAATTATTATTATTATTATTTTTTATTATTATTATTATTTTTTATTATTATTATTAATATTTTTTATTATTATTATTAGTTTTTATTATTATTATTATTATTATTTTTTATAATTATTATTTTTTATTATTATTATTATTGTTATTTTTTATTATTATTATTTTTTATTATAATTATTATTATTATAATTTTTTATTATTATTATTATTTTTTATTATTATTATTATTATTTTTTATTATTATTATTATTAGTTTTTATTATTATTATTATTTTTTATAATTATTATTATTTTTTATTATTATTATTATTTTTTATTTTTATTAATATTATTATTTTTATATTATTATGATTATTATTTTTTATTATTATTATTACAATTATTTTTTACTATAATTATTATTATTATTAGTTTTTATTATTATTGTTATTTTTGTTATTATTTTTATTATTATTATTATTTTTATTATTTTTTATTATTATTATTATTATTATTATTATTATTATTTTTTATTATTATTATTATTTTTTATTATAATTATTATTATTTTTTATTATTATTAATATTATTATTTTTTAATTATTATTATTATTTTTTATTATTATTATTATTACAATTATTTTTCATTTTTTTTTTTTTTTTTTTCCTTTATTGAACATAAATTAAATTAGTATAAATTTACAATTTTAATAATCATTTTATATAAAATTTTGTTAAGACCTTAGCAGAATGCTGTGTGGTCCTATAATTTTTAGATTAACATTTTTTAATAAATTTTTGATTGAAATGTACAATAAAATATATTTGTGATATTACAATATGAAAGTAATTTAATTTTTTATGTTACAAATTTAACATGTTTCGTTACATAATTATGCAAGTTATTATATATTTGTTTTGTTACTTGTTAGTTAATTAGTACCTATTATTATTATCTGTAATAATAATTATAATTAGTACAATGTTAGTATAAAGTTAGTAAAATACATAAAAGCTTAATTTCTAAGTAATATATATTTTATTTTATTTTTGAACAATTTAAAATCATTAATTAATTTTATTTCCTCCGGTAAGTCGTTATAAGCTTTCAGAGCATTATATAAGCAATTATTTTTTTGATGACTTGTTTTAAAAAGTGAGAGGTAAAAATTTGATTTATTTCGAGTATTGTGGTTGTGTATGTCTAGATTTCTATTTAGAATAAAACTATGTTTAATTTGATTATGGACTACTTTAAAGGCAATCTTATGGAGCTCAAATGAAATAATTTGTTTTAAACTTAAATATTTCTCAGTGTATAGGGAATCCGTAGGATGTAGAATTCACAGCCCTAGGGCAAATTTTACACATTTCTTGTGCAACATGTCCAATTTATTTAAGTGAATTTGTGGAGCTTTACTCCAAATTGGAATCAGATAACAAATGTGGGATTTAATATAAGAAGAATAAATTGTAAAAATCGCTTGATCCGACAGGAAATTACGTAGCCTACACAGCAGGAATATATATGGCGTTATGTTCCTAATTACTTTTTCTATGTGGTATCTCCAGTTGGATTTGCTATCTATGATTAGACCTAAGTCGTTAAAGTTTTTAACAATTTCTAAATTAGTATTTTTAAATTGGAACCTGTTCTCAAAATTGAATAATTTATTTTCAAACATTAGTTTGATTTCTTAGTTTCAAACATTAGATTTTAGTTTTATTTAAGTTTAAAACAAGCCGATGCTTAGTTAGCCATTCTTCTATTAATTGGAGGTCATGTTGCATGTATGTCCGAATAGTTTCTTCCGAGTTATCGGCATATTTCAGAACGGCGTCATCAACAAATAACTGAAGTTTGCCCTTTAGATTCAAATGAGTAATATCATCAATATATAGCTTGAAAAGTAAAGGTCCTAAAATTGAACCTTGCGGTACTCCCCTTGTTATCATTTCCTCTTGACTAAAACTGTTGTTTATTCGTACTATCTGTTTACGATTTTGCAGGTATGATTTAAAGAAGTTTAACTGGTTGATCGTAAAATTTAATTTCGACAGTTTCAAGAGTAGGATATCGTGGTCAACACAGTCAAATGCTTTTTTAATATCAAGGAAAACGCAACTAACAAATTTACCATTATCGGTGTTTTTAGAAATAAAGTCGTTTAAAAAAAGACAGGCGGCTGTTGTGTTGGATTTTTCCTCGAAGCCGAACTGATTTTCACTTAATATTGGATTATAAATCAAAAAAGAATTTAGCCTATTTTTAATGATTTTTTCAAAAATTTTAGAGATGGCAGGTAGGACAGAAATCGGACGATAATTAGAACAAACAGTGGCTAACCCGTTCTTAAATATTGGTGTTACAATAGCTAACTTTAGACAATTAGGATAAACATTTGATTGGAGGGCATTATTAATATATTTAACCAAAATGGGCGTTAAGCGTTCTGAGAATTTTTTTATAAATTTGGTCGAAATATTATCGTATCCTGTAGCAGCTCCCGAGTTCAGTGATTGTATAATTTTGGATACTTCTTCAGCATGCGTGGGAGATAGATCAAAATTATGATAAACATTCCGACTAAAATGGCGCATATAATTTAAATCAATGTTATTTAACGGAATATGAATTTCCTTTGTTATGTTTGAAAAATAAACATTAAAGACAGTAGCAATATCAACTTCGCTTTCCAGGATCTTGGAGTTGTAATGTATAACCTTAATTGATTGTTTTGAATTTGAACAGTTTGAATTAAAAATTATTTGTTTATAGGAATCCCATAATTTCTTAATATTAGTAGAATTATTTGTGATTTCATCCGAATAATACTTTTTTTTTGCCTCGATTATTAATGTTTTGGCACTATGCCTATATTTTTTGTATAACGAGTTAACATGAAGATCGTCCGGATATCTTCTTTTATATTTAAGAAACGAGTCTCGAATTTTCATAACGTTTAAGATTTCTTGGGTAATCCAATTCTTCTTTTTTTTACTATTATGTATGGGAACGTTTTGAGTGTTTGATTTAATTATGTCTTTTAATTTATCAACGAAGCCATCAAGATTTTCCTGGGAATGAAGATTATTCCAAAAATTATCCTTAAATATATTTTCATAATTTAGTATGGTTTTATATGAATTTTGTCTGAATATTGTGGGATTCCGGTCGATGTTTATGTAGAACATTTATGTAGAACAGAGAGGCACGTGTCTAAAATATAAAAGCAATATTTTCTATCAAGGATATCGCTGATGAAATGATCAATAATAGTTCTTGAAGTTCTACCAAACCTAGTAGCAAATTCTTCTGAGATCCTATTACAGACAAGGAAGCCATTACTTAATATGGTGTCTTTATATAAGTTTATTTCCGCGTTTTCAATATTTAGTAAATTTAAGTTCATGTCCCCGAGAATTAAAGTTTTTTTATATCGCAATGTAATATCATCTATTTTACTAATGAAGGAGTCAACAAGTGTTTCGTGTGCTCTATAGATCCCAAAAATATTCATATTTTGTTTTGATAATTTTATTCCTAAAATATTGCTTTTTTGAAACTCCTCACTATGTATTTGATAACTATCGATATCATCTTTTACAAAAATAGCTACACCTTCAAAAGATTTATCTCTATTGGCAAAGTAAACATTATAGCCTTCTATATTATAGAAGTTATTTTCCGTAGAATGTTTATATATATAAGTGATTGTTATTGGTATTGCATATTAAAAAATAATTCAAAATTTTGTGTTTTATGTAAAAATTAATATTATATAAGGCATGAATTAATAGTAAATAAGTAGCTATATGTTTTTTAATTCTAAAATTAAATATATATATATATAAGTGATTGTTATTGCAAATTAAAAAATAATTAAAACAATTGTGTGTTATGTAAAAATTAGTATTATATAAGGTATGAATTAATAGTAAATAAGTAGCTATATGTTTTTTAATTCTAAAATTAAATCTATATATATATAAGTGATTGTTATTGCAAATTAAAAAATAATTAAAAATTTTGTGTGTTATGTAAAAATTAATATTATAGAAGGTATGAATTAATAATAAATAAGTAGCAAGTAATGTTCATTTATTTGATTAGTATAAAAAA
>OX352772.1:144249946-144257446 GCA_947095535.1 Poecilobothrus nobilitatus
TTTATTATTATTATTATTATTATTAGTTTTTATTATTATTATTATTATTTTTTATTATCATTATTATTTTTTATTATTATTATTATTATTATTATTATTTATTCTTATCATTATTATTATTTTTATTATTATTATTATTTTTTATTATTATTAGTATTATTATTTTTTATTATTATTATTTTTTATTATTATTATTATTATTATTAGTTTTTATTATTATTATTATTATTATTCTTTTTTATTATTATTATTATTATTTTTTATTATTATTATTAATTTTTATAATAATTATTATTATTATTATTTTTTATTATTATTATTATTTTTTATTATTATTATTAATATTTTTTATTATTATTATTAGTTTTTATTATTATTATTATTATTATTTTTTATAATTATTATTTTTTATTATTATTATTATTATTATTATTATTATTTATTCTTATCATTATTATTATTTTTATTATTATTATTATTTTTTATTATTATTAGTATTATTATTTTTTATTATTATTATTTTTTATTATTATTATTATTATTATTAGTTTTTATTATTATTATTATTATTCTTTTTTATTATTATTATTATGATTATTATTATTATTGTTATTTTTTATTATTATTATTTTTTATTATAATTATTATTATTATAATTTTTTATTATTATTATTATTTTTTATTATTATTATTATTATTATTATTATTATTTTTTATTATTATTATTATTAGTTTTTATTATTATTATTATTATTATTTTTTATAATTATTATTATTTTTTATTATTATTATTATTTTTTATTTTTATTAATATTATTATTTTTATATTATTATGATTATTATTTTTTATTATTATTATTACAATTATTTTTTATTATAATTATTATTATTATTAGTTTTTATTATTATTGTTATTTTTTGTTATTATTTTTATTATTATTATTATTTTTATTATTTTTTATTATTATTATTATTATTATTATTATTATTTTTTATTATTATTATTATTTTTTATTATAATTATTATTATTTTTTATTATTATTAATATTATTATTTTTTAATTATTATTATTATTTTTTATTATTATTATTATTACAATTATTTTTCATTTTTTTTTTTTTTTTTTTCCTTTATTGAACATAAATTAAATTAGTATAAATTTACAATTTTAATAATCATTTTATATAAAATTTTGTTAAGACCTTAGCAGAATGCTGTGTGGTCCTATAATTTTTAGATTAACATTTTTTAATAAATTTTTGATTGAAATGTACAATAAAATATATTTGTGATATTACAATATGAAAGTAATTTAATTTTTTATGTTACAAATTTAACATGTTTCGTTACATAATTATGCAAGTTATTATATATTTGTTTTGTTACTTGTTAGTTAATTAGTACCTATTATTATTATCTGTAATAATAATTATAATTAGTACAAAGTTAGTATAAAGTTAGTAAAAAACATAAAAGCTTAATTTCTAAGTAATATATATTTTATTTTATTTTTGAACAATTTAAAATCATTAATTAATTTTATTTCCTCCGGTAAGTCGTTATAAGCTTTCAGAGCATTATATAAGCAATTATTTTTTTGATGACTTGTTTTAAAAAGTGAGAGGTAAAAATTTGATTTGTTTCGAGTATTGTGGTTGTGTATGTCTAGATTTCTATTTAGAATAAAACTATGTTTAATTTGATTATGGACTACTTTAAAGGCAATCTTATGGAGCTCAAATGAAATAATTTGTTTTAAACTTAAATATTTCTCAGTGTATAGGGAATCCGTAGGATGTAGAATTCACAGCCCTAGGGCAAATTTTACACATTTCTTGTGCAACATGTCCAATTTATTTAAGTGAATTTGTGGAGCTTTACTCCAAATTGGAATCAGATAACAAATGTGGGATTTAATATAAGAAGAATAAATTGTAAAAATCGCTTGATCCGACAGGAAATTACGTAGCCTACACAGCAGGAATATATATGGCGTTATGTTCCTAATTACTTTTTCTATGTGGTATCTCCAGTTGGATTTGCTATCTATGATTAGACCTAAGTCGTTAAAGTTTTTAACAATTTCTAAATTAGTATTTTTAAATTGGAACCTGTTCTCAAAATTGAATAATTTATTTTCAAACATTAGTTTGATTTCTTAGTTTCAAACATTAGATTTTACTTTTATTTAAGTTTAAAACAAGCCGATGCTTAGTTAGCCATTCTTCTATTAATTGGAGGTCATGTTGCATGTATGTCCGAATAGTTTCTTCCGAGTTATCGGCATATTTCAGAACGGCGTCATCAACAAATAACTGAAGTTTGCCCTTTAGATTCAAATGAGTAATATCATCAATATATAGCTTGAAAAGTAAAGGTCCTAAAATTGAACCTTGCGGTACTCCCCTTGTTATCATTTCCTCTTGACTAAAACTGTTGTTTATTCGTACTATCTGTTTACGATTTTGCAGGTATGATTTAAAGAAGTTTAACTGGTTGATCGTAAAATTTAATTTCGACAGTTTCAAGAGTAGGATATCGTGGTCAACACAGTCAAATGCTTTTTTAATATCAAGGAAAACGCAACTAACAAATTTACCATTATCGGTGTTTTTAGAAATAAAGTCGTTTAAAAAAAGACAGGCGGCTGTTGTGTTGGATTTTTCCTCGAAGCCCAACTGATTTTCACTTAATATTGGATTATAAATCAAAAAAGAATTTAGCCTATTTTTAATGATTTTTTCAAAAATTTTAGAGATGGCAGGTAGGACAGAAATCGGACGATAATTAGAACAAACAGTGGCTAACCCGTTCTTAAATATTGGTGTTACAATAGCTAACTTTAGACAATTAGGATAAACATTTGATTGGAGGGCATTATTAATATATTTAACCAAAATGGGCGTTAAGCGTTCTGAGAATTTTTTTATAAATTTGGTCGAAATATTATCGTATCCTGTAGCAGCTCCCGAATTCAGTGATTGTATAATTTTGGATACTTCTTCAGCATGCGTGGGAGATAGATCAAAATTATGATAAACATTCCGACTAAAATGGCTCATATAATTTAAATCAATGTTATTTAACGGAATATGAATTTCCTTTGTTATGTTTGAAAAATAAACATTAAAGACAGTAGCAATATCAACTTCGCTTTCCAGGATCTTGGAGTTGTAATGTATAACCTTAATTGATTGTTTTGAATTTGAACAGTTTGAATTAAAAATTATTTGTTTATAGGAATCCCATAATTTCTTAATATTAGTAGAATTATTTGTGATTTCATCCGAATAATACTTTTTTTTTGCCTCGATTATTAATGTTTTGGCACTATGCCTATATTTTTTGTATAACGAGTTAACATGAAGATCGTCCGGATATCTTCTTTTATATTTAAGAAACGAGTCTCGAATTTTCATAACGTTTAAGATTTCTTGGGTAATCCAATTCTTCTTTTTTTTACTATTATGTATGGGAACGTTTTGAGTGTTTGATTTAATTATGTCTTTTAATTTATCAACGAAGCCATCAAGATTTTCCTGGGAATAAAGATTATTCCAAAAATTATCCTTAGATATATTTTCATAATTTAGTATGGTTTTATATGAATTTTGTCTGAATATTGTGGGATTCCGGTCGATGTTTATGTAGAACATTTATGTAGAACAGAGAGGCACGTGTCTAAAATATAAAAGCAATATTTTCTATCAAGGATATCGCTGATGAAATGATCAATAATAGTTCTTGAAGTTCTACCAAACCTAGTAGCAAATTCTTCTGAGATCCTATTACAGACAAGGAAGCCATTACTTAATATGGTGTCTTTATATAAGTTTATTTCCGCGTTTTCAATATTTAGTAAATTTAAGTTCATGTCCCCGAGAATTAAAGTTTTTTTATATCGCAATGTAATATCATCTATTTTACTAATGAAGGAGTCAACAAGTGTTTCGTGTGCTCTATAGATCCCAAAAATATTCATATTTTGTTTTGATAATTTTATTCCTAAAATATTGCTTTTTTGAAACTCCTCACTATGTATTTGATAACTATCGATATCATCTTTTACAAAAATAGCTACACCTTCAAAAGATTTATCTCTATTGGCAAAGTAAACATTATAGCCTTCTATATTATAGAAGTTATTTTCCGTAGAATGTTTATATATATAAGTGATTGTTATTGGTATTGCATATTAAAAAATAATTCAAAATTTTGTGTTTTATGTAAAAATTAATATTATATAAGGCATGAATTAATAGTAAATAAGTAGCTATATGTTTTTTAATTCTAAAATTAAATATATATATATATAAGTGATTGTTATTGCAAATTAAAAAATAATTAAAACAATTGTGTGTTATGTAAAAATTAGTATTATATAAGGTATGAATTAATAGTAAATAAGTAGCTATATGTTTTTTAATTCTAAAATTAAATCTATATATATATAAGTGATTGTTATTGCAAATTAAAAAATAATTAAAAATTTTGTGTGTTATGTAAAAATTAATATTATAGAAGGTATGAATTAATAATAAATAAGTAGCAAGTAATGTTCATTTATTTGATTAGTATAAAAAAAACTTAAAATTATATATGGGTTATTAATTAGTGATTTTATGTGTTTGTTTACAATGTTAGTACAAAAAATTAATGGAAATATACATAACTTATGCGGTAGATAACTTATTTGTAGTAAAAAAAAATATCATTCTGATTTTCAATCTTATAAATTTTAGTATCCTCTGCCTTTCTGATGTAGATGATGTTATCCTTATACCATAAATATTTGCATTGGTGTGTTTTTTTAATTTGGCGTGCATGATAGTGCAGCTTAGACTGATACTGAGTAAGATGATGGCGAAAAAATACTTCTCGATTTCCAGCTGAATGAAATCCTAGTTCTGAAGTAAAAACACGTTCACTCTTTTTTTTTTGTAACATGAATTCGTTTTTTGTAGACTCCGCTTTAAATTTTACCAGGTAAAGTGATTGATTGTTTTTATTTCTATTTTCCATTGAATTTTCTGTGTAACAATTTTTTTTCTTTTTAATTTCAGAAACGCTAAAGATGTTTTCACTTGGGATATTAGTATTTAGCTTTTTGCCAATCTTATGGAACATATCAATTGGATTTTCAATGTTTGCTGGCAAACCTGCGATAATCATGTTGCATTTGTTTTCACTTTGCTGCTTTTTATCAATGACACTTTCCATTACGTTAAATTGTTTTTCCATGCTATTAATTTTATTTTTTAGATGGGTGTTCTCATTAATAATTGTTTCATTTTTTTTTAGGAGATCATCTATTTGCTCGCTGAGGTACGCTTGTGAACGATGTACCTCAGCTATTACTGATATGAGCTGCTTGAGACAACTAGCTAGTGAATCTAACGTAATCTCGCCAAGGCTTATTTGAGGCAGATCTTCCACTGCATCGGCACTAGTATCCTTCACTCCCGTGATGACAAGTGATTCATTAAGATGTACTGGGCAAGTTTCACATTTCCAGGTAGCCGAACCAGTTTCTACAGCAGTTAACAGTTCTTCAGGAACCTTGGCACATCTGATGTGGAAAAATTGGTGGCATACCCCACTACATTGAATTGCTTTTATTTTGCCGTATATTTTAACTCTGCAAATTGAACAGTGTCTGCCGCCATATTTTGATCACCAGTAATTAATTATTTCTTTTATTTATATAATTTTTATTTTTTATTACTTTTATATTCTTTAGTATTCTATTAACTTTTATTAATTTTTATTACTTTTTCCTTTTATTAAAATAATTTTTTCGATATATTGTTATATTTTTGGTTTTAAATTTTCCGCTTAAAAAAAATTACGTGTGTTCAGTTGAATGGTTTTGACATTTCTTTGATTATTATTATTATTATTAGTTTTTATTATTATTATTATTATTTTTATTATTATTATTTTTTAATATTATTATTATTATTATTATTTTTTATTATTATTATTATTATTATTTTTTATTATTATTATTTTTTATTGTTATTATTATTATTATTTTTTATTATTATTATTATTATTATTATTATTTTTTATTATTATTAATATTTTTTTTATAATTATTTTTATTTTTTATTATTATTATTTTTTTTTATTATTATTATTATTATTTTTTATTATTATTATTATTGTTTATTATTATGATTTTTTATTATTTTTATTATTATTTTTTATTATTATTATTATTATTTTTTATTATTATAATTATTATTATTATTTATTATTATTATTATTATTATTATTTATTATTATTATTAGTTTTTATTATTATTATTATTATTTTTTATTATTATTATTATTATATTTTTTTATTATTATTATTATTATTTTTTTTTTTTATTATTATTATTATTATTATTATTATTTTTTATTATTATTATTATTTTTTATTATTATTATTGTTATTATTTTTATCATTATTTTTTATTATTATTAATATTTTTTATTATAATTATTATTATTATTATTTTTTATTATTATTATTATTTTTTATTATTATTATTATTATTTTTTTTTATTATTATTATTATTATTTTTTATTATTATTATTATTATTATTATTATTTTTTATTATTATTATTATTTTTTATTATTATTATTATTATTATTTTTTATTATTATTAATATTATTATTTTTTATTATTATAATTATTATTATTTTTTATTATTATTATTATTATAATTATTTTTTATTATTATTATTATTATTATTTTTTATTATTATTATTATTAATATTATTTTTTATTATTATTATTATTGTTTATTATTATTATTATTATTATTATTATTATTATTATTTTTATTATTATTTTTTATTATTATTATTATTATTATTATTTTTTATTATTATTATTATTATTATTTTTTATTATTATTATTATTATTATTTTTTATTATTATTATTATTATTATTTTTTATTATTATTATTTTTATTTTTTATTATTATTATTATTATTGTTTATTATTATTATTATTTTTTATTATTTTTATTATTATTTTTTATTACTATTATTATTATTTTTTATTATTATTATAATTTTTTATTATTATTATAATTATTATTTTTTATCATTATTATTATTTTTTATTATTATTATTATTAGTTTTTATTATTATTATTATTATTATTTTTTATTACTATTATTATTAGTTTTTATTATTATTATTTTTATTATTTTTTATTATTATTATTATTATTTTTTATTAATATTATTGTTTTTATTTTTATTATTATTATTATTATTTTTTATTATTATTATTATTATTTTTTATTATAATTATTATTATTATTATTTTTTATTATTATTATTATTTTTTATTATAATTATTATTATTATTATTTTTTATTATTATTATTATTTTTTATTATTATTATTGTTTATTATTTTTATTATTATCTTTTATTATTATTATTATTATTTTTTATTATTATTATTATTATTTTTATTTATATTAGTTTTT
>OX352772.1:144269946-144272446 GCA_947095535.1 Poecilobothrus nobilitatus
ATAATTATGCAAGTTATTATATATTTGTTTTGTTACTTGTTAGTTAAGTAGTACCTATTATTATTATCTGTAATAATAATTATAATTAGTACAAAGTTAGTATAAAGTTAGTAAAAAACATAAAAGCTTAATTTCTAAGTAATATATATTTTATTTTATTTTTGAACAATTTAAAATCATTAATTAATTTTATTTCCTCCGGTAAGTCGTTATAAGCTTTCAGAGCATTATATAAGCAATTATTTTTTTGATGACTTGTTTTAAAAAGTGAGAGGTAAAAATTTGATTTGTTTCGAATATTGTGGTTGTTTATGTCTAGATTTCTATTTAGAATAAAACTATGTTTAATTTGATTATGGACTACTTTAAAGGCAATCTTATGGAGCTCAAATGAAATAATTTGTTTTAAACTTAAATATTTCTCAGTGTATAGGGAATCCGTAGGATGTAGAATTCACAGCCCTAGGGCAAATTTTACACATTTCTTGTGCAACATGTCCAATTTATTTAAGTGAATTTGTGGAGCTTTACTCCAAATTGGAATCAGATAACAAATGTGGGATTTAATATAAGAAGAATAAATTGTAAAAATCGCTTGATCCGACAGGAAATTACGTAGCCTACACAGCAGGAATATATATGGCGTTATGTTCCTAATTACTTTTTCTATGTGGTATCTCCAGTTGGATTTGCTATCTATGATTAGACCTAAGTCGTTAAAGTTTTTAACAATTTCTAAATTAGTATTTTTAAATTGGAACCTGTTCTCAAAATTGAATAATTTATTTTCAAACATTAAGATTTTGGTTTTATTTAAGTTTAAAACAAGCCGATGCTTAGTTAGCCATTCTTCTATTAATTGGAGGTCATGTTGCATGTATGTCCGAATAGTTTCTTCCGAGTTATCGGCATATTTCAGAACGGCGTCATCAACAAATAACTGAAGTTTGCCCTTTAGATTCAAATGAGTAATATCATCAATATATAGCTTGAAAAGTAAAGGTCCTAAAATTGAACCTTGCGGTACTCCCCTTGTTATCATTTCCTCTTGACTAAAACTGTTGTTTATTCGTACTATCTGTTTACGATTTTGCAGGTATGATTTAAAGAAGTTTAACTGGTTGATCGTAAAATTTAATTTCGACAGTTTCAAGAGTAGGATATCGTGGTCAACACAGTCAAATGCTTTTTTAATATCAAGGAAAACGCAACTAACAAATTTACCATTATCGGTGTTTTTAGAGATAAAGTCGTTTAAAAAAAGACAGGCGGCTGTTGTGTTGGATTTTTTCTCGAAGCCGAACTGATTTTCACTTAATATTGGATTATAAATCAAAAAAGAATTTAGCCTATTTTTAATGATTTTTTCAAAAATTTTAGAGATGGCAGGTAGGACAGAAATCGGACGATAATTAAAACAAACAGTGGCTAACCCGTTCTTAAATATTGGTGTTACAATAGCTAACTTTAGACAATTAGGATAAACATTTGATTGGAGGGCATTATTAATATATTTAACCAAAATGGGCGTTAAGCGTTCTGAGAATTTTTTTATAAATTTGGTCGAAATATTATCGTATCCTGTAGCAGCTCCCGAGTTCAGTGATTGTATAATTTTGGATACTTCTTCAACATGCGTGGGAGATAAATCAAAATTATGATAAACATTCCGACTAAAATGGCTCATATAATTTAAATCAATGTTATTTAACGGA
Source organism: Poecilobothrus nobilitatus (assembly GCA_947095535.1). Taxonomy (NCBI): domain Eukaryota; kingdom Metazoa; phylum Arthropoda; class Insecta; order Diptera; family Dolichopodidae; genus Poecilobothrus; species Poecilobothrus nobilitatus. Next base: position 144,271,662 of record OX352772.1, read on the forward strand.
ATATTAATTAACTTTGTTATGTTTGAAAAATAAACATTAAAGACAGTAGCAATATCAACTTCGCTTTCCAGGATCTTGGAGTTGTAATGTAATTGATTGTTTTGAATTTGAACAGTTTGAATTAAAAATTATTTGTTTATAGGAATCCCATAATTTCTTAATATTAGTAGAATTATTTGTGATTTCATCCGAATAATACTTTTTTTTTGCCTCGATTATTAATGTTTTGGCACTATGCCTATATTTTTTGTATAACGAGTTAACATGAAGATCGTCCGGATATCTTCTTTTATATTTAAGAAACGAGTCTCGAATTTTCATAACGTTTAAGATTTCTTGGGTAATCCAATTCTTCTTTTTTTTACTATTATGTATGGGAACGTTTTGAGTGTTTGATTTAATTATGTCTTTTAATTTATCAACGAAGCCATCAAGATTTTCGTAGAATGTTTATATATATAAGTGATTGTTATTGTTATTGCATATTAAAAAATAATTCAAAATTTTGTGTTTTATGTAAAAATTAATATTATATAAGGCATGAATTAATAGTAAATAAGTAGCTATATGTTTTTTAATTCTAAAATTAAATATATATATATATAAGTGATTGTTATTGCAAATTAAAAAATAATTAAAACAATTGTGTGTTATTTAAAAATTAGTATTATATAAGGGATGAATTAATAGTAAATAAGTAGCTATATGTTTTTTAATTCTAAAATTTAATCTATATATATATAAGTGATTGTTATTGCAAATTAAAAAATAATTAAAAATTTTGT
>OX352772.1:144282446-144284946 GCA_947095535.1 Poecilobothrus nobilitatus
AGTGATGGCAAACCTACGGCCCGCGGGCCGGATCCGGCCCAGCAGGTTTTTTAATACGGCCCACCAATAAATTTCCCATTAAAAAATATATTAATTTAAAAAACCCGTGATGGAAGTTTTTTTTTATTATTATTTTTTCTAAGAATTTTAAATTATATTTTTTGAGTTCGGCAATGCAATATTTTGTGCTGGTTTTTCTTGCTAATTTTTTTCTTCAAAAAAATTCAAAGAAATTGAAAAAATCATCTAAGTTGGCTTTGTTAAAAAAATTCTGTGGTTTGGTTGTTGATACAAAGTTTACAATTATATTCTTAAGTACTTTAAAATCAGTACCTCACTTGCGTTGTAGTTATACGTAATAAATATTTTGAATATCGAATAATTTTGCAAAATAAAATAATTATTATAATTTTTAAAAAGTACGGTAAAGCAAATTGTTGAAAAAAAGAAAAATTGATTCGGAAGCTAGAGTATTTAATAATCGATGGAATGAAGATTATTTTTTTATTGAAAAAGGTACAAAAGCCTTGTGTTTGATATGTAAAGATACAATGTCAGTTTTTAAGGAATTCAATTTAAAGCGACATTATGATAGTAAACATAAATCGACATTTGACAATTATAATGGACAATTAAGAAAAGAAAAATTTAATGCTTTAAAAAAAACTTAGAAAAACAACAAAATGTGTTTAAAACAAATCTAAACAAAAATGTGTCCGCTATAAGTGCTAGTGTTCAAGTTGCATATTTGATTACATCTGAAAGTAAACCTTTTAGTGATGGCGAGTTCACAAAGCGTTGTATGCTAAAAGTGGTTTCCGAAATGTGTCCAGAAAAACTACCAGCTATAAATCAGGTTAGTTTATCCCGACAAACTATTACAAGACGAATTGAAAATATCGGTCAAGATTTAATGCAGCAACTGTGTGAGAAATCAAATGAAACAACATATTTTTCTCTAGCGTTAGATGAAAGTACTGACATAAAGAACACTGCCCAACTACTTATTTTTATACGAAGTATAAATTTTAATTTTGAAGTATGTGAAGAATTAGCAGAGCTTCATAGTATGTACGGTACAACTACAGGTGAAGATTTATTTAAAAATCTTTGTAGTACTGTTGAAAAATTAGGTTTAGATATGCGAAAGTTAACTGGTATTACAACTGAGCAAGAAGTATGACAGGAAAAAATATAGGTATTTTGGGAAGACTTACTAAAAATCAAGAAGATATTGGTGCAAAACCACCAATCGCATTGCACTGCATTATTCACCAGGAATCTCTTTGTGGCAAAGTTTTAGATCTTCGTCACATAATGGACATTGTTATACCAACAGTAAATTTTATCCGATCAAGAGGCCTTAATCATCGACAATTTCGTAATTTTCTAGCTGAACTTGAGTCGGAATATGACAATATTCTTTTGCACAGTAATGTACGTTGGCTTAGTCGCGGAAAGGTCTTATACAGGTTCTTTCAGTTACGTAATGAAATCGATATCTTCATGATTGAAAAAGGAAAAGAAATAAAAGAATTATCAAGCAAAGAATGGCTTTTCGATCTTGCTTTTTTGGTTGACATTACACATCATCTTAATTCTCTCAATACTAAACTAAAAGGAAAAGATAAGTTACTACCCGAAGTATATGGTCATATTATGGCCTTTGAAAATATGCTGATTTTGTTTAAAAATCAATTAAAAGAGGAAAATCTTGTTTATTTTGAATGTTGTACTGAACTTAAAAAAGTTTATATATTTGAAAAAACACGCTTTGTTGCTTTAATTCAGATACTTGCAGATGAGTTTTCGCGACGTTTCACTGATATGCGTTCAAAAGAAGATGACATAAAGTTATTTGAAAATCCATTTTCTGTTGTTGCAGGCAACTACAATGCTTCCTTACAGCTAGAACTCATTGAAATTCAAGCAGCCTCATATTTGAAAGACAGGTTTCAAGAATGTAAGGGAAAATTACTTGAATTTTATAAAGATTTGTCAGTCAATAATTTCCCAAATATCAGAGATCATGCCATGCAATTTTCCACATTATTTGGGTCAACTTATATATGTGAGCAGACATTTTCTCGAATGAAATTAAATAAATCCAAAATCAGAAATAGAATAAATGACGATCATCTTCATTCCGTATTGCGAATTGGTGTGTCATCTTTTCAACCTCGGTTACAAAAAATTGTTAAAGATATACAACCGCAAGTCTCTCATTAAATGTACATTTTTTTGTAATAATAAAAAATTTAAATTATGAATATGTTGTTTTACAAATTTTTGTCAATATCGGCCCAGTTATATATATACAAATATTATCATCTGGCCCAATTCCTATAAAAGGTTGGACACCACTGAACATATAATTCAGATATAAGCTATAATACTTATATATTTACATTGTATATTTACATTAATTATAATTCTTATATATTTACATTGTGTATATTTATTTTGTTACGACCGTAGCATAAGCTGTCTGGTCTTATAA
>OX352772.1:144297446-144302446 GCA_947095535.1 Poecilobothrus nobilitatus
ATGAAGTCGGATTATATCGTCAATGTAAATCTTGAAAAATACCGGACCCAAGATAGATCCCTGCGGTACTCCTTTGTTGATGATACATAAATTGCTTAGGTTTTTATTAATCTTTACACGCTGAGTTCTTTGAATTAGGTAGGTTTTGAATAAAGCAATTTGCTCATTAGAAAAGCTCAATCTAGAAAGTTTGTGCAGTAAAACTTTATGATCGACACAGTCAAATGCCTTCTGTAAATCGATGAATACACAGGCTGTGAATTTACCGTTATCCATATTTCTGGTAATAAAATCAGTTAAGGCCAGACATGCCGCGGTGGTATTGAAGTTTTCCTTAAAACCGTATTGTTCAGAACTCAATATACTGTTGTTTCTCAGAAACATGTCGAGTCTATTTTTTATAATACGTTCATAAATTTTTGAGAAATTGGATAACACCGATATTGTCGTATAATTTGACGGATTTGTGGCATCTCCACTTTTGAAAATTGGTGTCACTAAGGCCTTTTTCAGGCAATCAAGAAAAGAATGGGCTTCAAAAGTTTTGTTAATAAATTTTACTAAAGTGGGTGCTAACCTATCTGAAAATTTTATTATGAATTTAGCCGAAATACCATCCATCCCTGTCGCAGATTGCAATTTTAGCGAATTAATTGCATCATTTACTTCCTCTAGGTTCGTTAACTCTAAACTCAGATTATTATATATATTTCGAGAGAATTTATTAAGATAAGCGTAATCAATTTTTTCATTAGGTATATTTAATTTATCTGTTACCGTCGTAAAGAAAATATTCATTACGTCACTTATTTCCTCTGGATTAGATATGTTGCTATCATTGTAGTTAATAATTTTTATTTCATTGACCAAGATGTTTGGATTTTTGTTAAACATAATTGTTTTGTACACGTTCCACACGTTTTTAGAGTTGCCAGGATCCTTCATAATTTTTTCCTAATAATGTTGTGCTTTTGCTTTTGAAATTAAAATGTTTACCTTATTTCTATATGTAATGTATAAGCCTTTAATACGGGCATCGTTCGGATATTTTTTTTTTGTATCTATAGAAAGAGTCGCAGATTCTCATAGTTTGAGATATTTCTACTGTCATCCACTCATGCTTCCTCGCAATATTTTTCAGCGGGATGACACGTGTGTGTTTATCGATCAACTGGCCTACTGCGTGTGTAACTTGATCAAATGTTTCGTACTGGTCTAAAGATTGCCAAGCGTGGTCATTACTTAGATTGTTGTAATCTAAGATTCTTTGAGTTTTAGCAAGAATATCTTTCATAGGAATTTGATCAACTCTGATAAAAAACATTTTGTGGTCTGATAAACAAGTGTCCATTATATGAAAAAGTACTTAAACTTTAAAAGATCAGTTATTAAATGGTCTATTACTGTTTTGATCACACCGATTCTAGTAGCGAATTCTTGAGTTTTTTTGTTTCAGATGAGAAAACCATTTCTTAATAATGTATCGGTATAGAAACGCACAATTCTATTATTTTGATCAAGTAAGTTGATGTTGAAATCCCCAATTATTAAGGATATTCTATGTGCAAACGTTAACTCGTCAATTTTATTAATAAAATCTATTTCATTACTATAATGTAAGCTATAGCAGGCAAATATGTTAATTTTATGTTTTATTAATTTGACAATTAAGAAACTGGACAATTGAAATTCTTCCTCATATACAATGTTGCTACTTAAACAGTGTGCGATAAATAATGCAACACCTCCATAGCCTGTTTGCCTATTTGAGAAATATGGAGTGAACCCTTGGAGATTGAAAAATTGGTTTTCTTGTTTTCTCAACCAAATTTCTGTGAGCACAATTACATGGATATCACAGTTATAGGAATTTATCAGCGTCTCTAATTCATTTTATTTCTTAAGCTATGTATATTGAGATAAATTATATTTATATTATTTTTATAAAGATGCACTACATTTTCAACCGACTCTGTATTTGTATTAATTACTCTTATCTCATTATCAATATCAAAAGCATTCATTGAACAGTTGTAAATAAAAATTATTTGATAAAAAGAGAAGGAAAGAGTGGATGAGTACATGATTATTTAGTATGACATATATGTATATATTTAAAAAAAAAAAAATTAGTAGTAATTTCGTGCGCAGCTTGAATGATACATTTAACGTAACAATAAAAATAAAATAAAATAAAAATAAGTATATAATTAAAAAATAAATTTGTGAATCAGTGAAATAATAATAGAATAATTGTGAATTATTAGTGGTTATAGTTAAAAAACTAAAGTAAAAAATTCTATACTTAAAGATATAAAAAAATGTGTTATTTAAATAGAAAGAATGTTTAGTATGTGCACGCATAAGTCCATATAATATATATGCCATGTGCTTATGCTTGCATTTACATAACCTATCCAAGTTCATCAAACGATTAAAGAATATAAATAATAAAATTAATGCAAAATTTTATGCTGTGTTATCACTTTTTTTTTGGATAATGAAAGAAAATGAATATTTATAAATTATGAATTCAAATGGGCAATTTAAAACAATTTTAATATATAAGTGTAACATGTATAGGTATATAATATTTATTGTATATAGAAAAGCTCTATGTGTAATGTGTAAATGTGATAAAAGCTCTATGTGTAATGTGTAAAAAATAAATAAAAGAAAAAGAAAAGAAAAAAAATAAAAATTTATATAAAAAAACATATGTTTTCATAAATGAGCAATGAAAAGCAATTTTAGTATATAAGTGTAATATGTATATATAGTATTTAGTATATACAAAAAAAAATATATGTGTAATGTGTAAATTAGATTTCAAAATGTTTTTAGTTAGTAAAAAAAAGAAAAGAAATTTATGTAAAAAAACATATGTTTTCATACGTATTCTGAGATAATAAACCAAAATACAAATATTTAATAGAATCAACAATGCAATTTTAATAATAAAATCAAAAAATAAAAATAATAAAATTAACGAAAAATTTAATGGTGTGTTATTTATTTTATGTAATTCTTTTGTTTTTGATAATTGTAGCAAAAATAATGGAGGCCAATTGGTAAACAAAGCTTTTTAGATTATCTAAAGTGACAAAAATAGTTTTTGAATATTGAATAATATAATTATATTTTGAGTGCATTTTTAATTTTCCTAATATCATTGTAATTAGTAATTCCAAAAATTTTGCTTGTTTTATTTTCTTGTAAGAATATTTTGTTTTCTTTAAACCATAGGTACTCCATTTTTTTTTCAAGTTTAATTTTTTTCGCGTCATAGTAGAGTTTACTTTGAAGCGGTGACAGATGATTTCGAAAGAAAAATTTCATTGTTAGCTACTGGCAGATCAAATTCAGAGGTGAATTTGCTTATTCTCCATTTGGCTTATTTTTTCTTCCAGCAACCTTACAAGATCTTCTATATGGTGAATATTTTTGTTCAGTTGTTTGTTTTCATTTTTAATTGCTTTATTTTCTTCAAGTATTTTATCTATTCTACTGACTATGCAATTTTGTGAGCTCGTAATATCGGATACAAAAGAACCGAGTACTTTCAAATATTCCACAACTTTATTCATTTTATCCTCTTTGCTATTTGAAAACACCAGCGAAGGAAACTCTTCTAAGTGAATTGTTTTTTCTAGCTCAATGCTGCCAAAATATTCTTGATCAATAATTGTCTCTTCTCCAATGAAGTTAGCCTCCTTATCATCAGCATATTCAGCAATTATAGATTCATTAAGTTGGCAAGGACATCTTGAGCACTTCCACTCAACACTTCCTGATTTTCCCAGCCTATACAGCTCTTCGGAAACAGGTGCACATGCTGTATGATACATACTTGTGCAAATTTTGCATTTTAGCGCCTTTGATTTGCCACTTAATGATTTCTTGCATACTTCGCATGAACCCATTTTATTATTATGATTATGACTTTTGATGATTTTTATGATTTTTTCTTCTTTTTTTTTTTTTGAAAAATTGTGTTGAACAAAATAATTTATTTTTTCTCCTCTCTTATTTTGATTAAATTAATACAAAACAATATAAATAATTTATATGTTTTATAAGATAAGTTATTTAAATTAGTTATTTATATTTTTCTTTGATTTAAACTAAAATAAATTTTAAGAGCTGTAAAACACGTCTTGCTACTTTGATACTTCGAAAGCTTTTTATATTTTTATCTTTTATTATTATTATTATTATTTTTTATTATTATTATTATTATTTTTAATTATTATTTTAATTATTATTATTATTATTTTAATTATTATTATTATTATTTTAAATATTATTATAATTATTTTAATTATTATTACTATTATTTTAATTATTATTATTATTATTTTATTATTTTTATTATTATTATTTTATAATTATTATTATTTTATTATTTTATTATTATTATTATTATTTTTTATTATTATTATTATTATTTATTTTTATTATTATTATTATTATTTTTTATTATTATTATTATTTTTTATTATTATTATTATTATTATTTTTTATTATTATTATTATTATTATTTTTTATTATTATTATTATTTTTTATTATTATTATTATTTTTTATTATTATTATTATTTTTTATTATTATTATTATTTTTTATTATTATTATTACTTTTTATTATTATTTTGTATTATTATTATTATTATTTTTTATTATTATTATTATGATTATTATTATTTTTTATTATTAATATTATTATTATTATTTTTTATTATTATTATTATTATTTTTCATTATTATTTTTTATTATTATTATTATTATTATTTTTTATTATTATTATTATTTTTTTTTATTATTATTATTATTATTTTTTATTATTATTATTATTTTTTATTATTATTATTATTATTATTATTACTATTATTTTTTATTATTATTATTATTTTTTATTATAATTATTTTTTATTATTATTATTATTTTTTATTATTATTATTATTATTTTTTATTATTATTATTATTTTTTATTATTATT